>PVIJ01003560.1:0-34043 GCA_004024925.1 Scalopus aquaticus
GGTTCTCAGTCTTCGCTCCAGCATTCTAACGAGGCCCCTCCGACTGCAAAGGCTCCCAGCAGTGTGAGGAAGGAAAGCAGAACCTCCTCTCCAACCCAAACCTCCCACGCGTGGCATCTGGCCTAGCGGATGGGAATGAAAGGTCCCCTTGCCCATCTCCATTTTCCCCTCTGAGGCTTCAGCTCTTCACTAGCGCCCTGGGGACCACAGGCCGGCAGATGGGGGCCCTTGGTGCGAGTGAGGTGGTTCGTCAGGACCCCATACAAAGGGGTCCCACGAGGTCCCCTGAGGCTCCCACGTGCTGAAAGAGCACTGGCACAGGACCCGAGTTCAAGTACTAACTTGCCATTTTCTTGCTGTGTGGCCTTAGGCAGCTGTGTAACCCTGCGGGGCCTCAGATTCTTTATGGTTCATTTCAGGCTAAGCATGCTTGACCCTCTTAGAAGATAAAATGGGCAATGCGTCTATCTCTCATTTGCAGTTATTCACCGAATGAGTTTATTGAACATTCTTCATGCCAGACGCTCGGGGTAGGCGTCAGTAAATATATCAGGTTGCTTTTGCTGCAGGAATGCTGTGTGACAGTCAGCCCCAAGCCCCCAGCATATGCAGTAGCATTTATGTGGCTCATGCACCTGGGGGTCAGTAAAGATCAACTTCTCTGAGCTGGCTCTGCTGGGCGGCTCTGCTCACTCAGAGAGTGGGGGTCTGTGATGTCGGCTGGCCTCTGAGGTGGAAGGGAAGATATTCTAGAAAGGTGTCACCTCCAAGTATGTGGAGAGGGCGTTCACAGCTTCAAAGAGCAACAAATCTTTCTCAAGGCTTCTCACTTTAGCAACTACCTTTTTGAAAAGTGGTGCCTCTTCCTGTCTCTTTGGAGCTGAAATTCCCAGCACAAACAGTCTAGCTCTTTCTTTCATTTGCTGGGGCGCTAGAGGCAAGAAATAAGCAGTTTCAGGAAACCACAGCCTGGTTCTTGCTCCCCATCCAGCTTTCCAAAAAGGCTGCAACCAGCCCCCGCCTCAGTGGGGGCCCACTCTCTCTCCCTCTCTCTCCTTGCTTCCTTTCCCTTCTTCTCTCCCCTTCTCGATTCCATTGCCTCTCTTCTTTTTCTCTCCTCTTCTCCCGTCTTCCCTTCCCGCCCTCCACTCTTCCCATAACCTCCTCTCTTCTTTCTCTTCTAACTCGATGTTCCCTCTCCACTCTTTGACACTTCCTTCTCTCTTATCTCTCGTCCTCCTGAGTTGGGTGTGAGTCTCCCTCTTTTCACCTTCCCAGTTGGAGGGCAGAATTCAGGGTGGAGCTGGCTGGAGGGGGAACCCTGAGAGAAAGCTCAGGGCTGCCCACTGGGCCAGGTGGCTGACAGCAAGCTGCTTGTGCTTCTCGCCTCAGCTCACACAGCAGAAGCGGTGCCCCGAATGGAGATGCAGACCCACTAGTTTCATGTGTCACCCCATTAATCATGCTGCAAAGAACAAAAATCGTGGCAAATCATTAAAATTACAGATGGCTACATTAAGTAATTAGAATTTAGGCTAAAACAGATGTTTGTAATTAAGTGTTTATTTCATTGAATAAAACCCAGATTGTAAGAACTATTCTATGAGATTTTAATGCTTCCTGTCAGGGTATTCGGGGAGGGGGGGGCAAAGTTCAAGCTACCAAGACAAATGGGCATTGGGGTGCACCCTGGTAATCCAGTGATCTGGGAGGCATTGGGAGAGAGGAGGGTTACAGGTGTGTGTTTAGAAGATATTTTTATTTGGGGGGCGGGGGAAAAAACTCAGCCACTATGCTCTGTGTCAGATTGATTCATCTTAATTTATACAGACTCTTTCATTCCCCTAAACAATTTACAAACAGCTCAAAAGAAAATAACAATGACGAACCAAATGAAAATATAAAAACAGGAGAATTGAGCACTGCTTGCCAAGCAGCATTTTGGTGCCAAGAAAGGATTTTAAATGTGGATGGAGCCGTTTGGGGGATTTAATATTTAGAAGTGACAGGATAGGACAAGCAGAGAAAAAAACTGAGAAGCACGCACACACATATGGGGAACAGGCCATCGAAAGATGGGGAGTCGTGAAAAGAAGGGGAGACGTGGACAGAGCACTATTTTGTACCAGAACTGCTTTTCCCCAACTGCTGTTCTAAATGCTTTCCAGAGATGAATTAGTAAATAATAGCAGAGGGAGAGAGCAATTAGGAGAGTGAAAACATGCTTCTGATGGAGAGTTGAAGTGAAATGGGAAAATTTGAACGAGGCAGAACTTACAGGTTCATGCACCTTCCAAGAAGAAATCAGATGAAGTGAGGTTGGCTACCCCAGGAGCAGGGATGGGAAGTAGAGAAGCTGGAGGAGCAGATGGGAGGTCGAGAAGCTGGAGGAGCAGGGATGGGAGGTCGAGAAGCTGGAGGAGCAGGGATGGGAGGTCAAGAAGCTGGAGGAGCAGGGATGGGAGGTCGAGAAGCTGGAGGAGCAGGGGTGGGAGGTCGAGAAGCTGGAGGAGCAGGGGTGGGAGGTCGAGAAGCTGGAGGAGCAGGGATGGGAGGTCGAGAAGCTGGAGGAGCAGGGATGGGAGGCAAACTCCAGAGAAACAGTTGGAGGAGCCGGGCAGGTTTTCAGGGGCCAGGGAGAGAGGATGGGGTCTGGTCATGTCTGGAGAACCCTGAGGAGCCCGAATGGGGAAAAGAAGAAGTTTTTGGAGATTTCAGCTCCGATCAACCCGGGCTAAACAACAGAGAGGCCCCTCAAAGCCCACTGGGCACATGTCACCGTGTCACTCCTCTGAAGGTGATGCACAGATGGAGAAGAGACAGGCACCTTGAGGAGGTCCCTTCCATCTGCTCCTCTCTCCCTCCTCCCTCACGGGAGTTGTAATTACTGGAAGCACTCGAAGAATCTTGAAGACCCCAAAGTGAGAGATGCCAAAGAACACTGCAAACAGGCACATGCTGATCTCTCAGCATCCGGATCATTTGCTAATAAGGGAGCATCCGCCAAGAAAACCGCGTCCCAGACGGAGTGGGAATGGTGACAACCATGTGGTAGGAAAGAGCTCGGGGCCTGGTGGGAGGACGTGAGAAGTGGCGTGGTGAGCCGTGTCTGCAAGCCTGCAGTGATGAGGGCTCCTGGGACCCGCGTGCAGCCTTGTGAGAAGACGGGGCCTTTGAGGGGGACGAGGCCCATGGCTCTCTGGGGGGTCTGGGCAACAAGGAAGTGGGTCCCCAGAGCCTTGGTACCAGTTAGGGTGTTCTCAGCTTCCAGCGTAAGAAATCTGGAATTAAACTGCCTTATGCAGAAAAAGAAAAAAAAGGAAACAAGTCAAGGGGGAGGGTGGATCCGGAGTGATGTCGTTGGACACCCACGACCCCTCCATCCCTGCTCTGCTGCCCTTGGCATTAACTTTATCCTCAGCTGGAGGCAGGTGGCTCCTGGAGGCCCAGGCAACTGCAGCATCCCCTAGAGGAAGACAAACTGGCTCTTTTAGAGATAAGAGGCTCCCCCAGGCTTCAGTTCCTTGTCACTAGTCAGGACGGGGCCACTTACCCAGTCCCGAATCGCGTATTCACAGGGGCTGGGATGACTCTGACACACTCGGGCTCCCCTGGGAGCGGGGGCTGGATTAGCCACCCAGCAGCACATGGCTCCTTGGGGGAGGGGAGGACACCTGATCAAAATAGAGGTGTTGATAGGGAGGATGAAGGGGCCGATGGGCGCTAGGTAAGCAAGTGATGGTTCCCTCCACTGCCCATCTCTCCTGCCCTATAGTCCTGTTCCCTCAAAAATTCCAAGTGACTCTTAACTGAGGGAGTGATCAGTCGTACCAGCAGGCAACCTGGGCGATGGCAGAGAGCCCTGCCCCCCATCCCTGGCCCTGCCACTGTCTTGGGTGGTGAATTTAGGCAAGAGGACAACTGACTGAGCCTCAGTTTCTTCATTTGTAAAGTAAGGACTGGACTAGGACTAGGTGACTTCTGGGGTCCCTCCTATTCTAACACTGTGATTTTGAGAATCTCAGAAGGGAGAGGTGAGCTGGGAGGCAAGAAAGGAGGTGGCACAGGAATTAGTTTAGTGCATCATTTAAATAGCCACACTGAAGGATCTAGAAGCCAGTGTCAGCAGGGGTGACTAAATCCCCTGGGGTAAATGTTTGTTGAAGCTAGGGGAATCGGGAGCGTTTTTAATTTCCATATGTCCATTGGGCAAGGAAATGTGAGCAGTCCATTAAGAAAAAAGCCACCCATGGCCAGGACAAGGACTGGTGTAGGCTTGTCGAGAGGCGTCAGTAGGTGAGCCGGGGTTACGTGAAGAAGAGGCTACGCTGAGAATGGGAGTGGGATGAAGGAGAGCACAGAGGATGATGGATTGGGGAACGCAGAGGCGCATGGCTGGGCAACAGGACAGGAGGGCTGTCTCTCGTCCCGATGGTATGACCCAGGCGCCCTGCCCTGCGAGGTCTTCAGGTCACAGGGGGGCTTCAGTCCACAGGATAGGAAGGAGGGGTCCCATCCCCGCCCTCCACGCGTGCCCATGTGCCCCAGCCCTTTGGCTTTGCCACTGCAGCTCCACCCCTGCTGTTGGCCTTTCCCAGCTGCTCCCACATCTGTAACAGGAGTTTTCAACCACAAGCCTTCAGGGCCCAATTCCAACACTGCATCCTGAGTGGAATGTGTTCTTGATCCCTCAACTGGGTGAGAAATCTCCCTCTGTAGGTCCCCCACAGACCTTTGTGGGTTCTTCTCACTCCATTTCATTCTCTCCGTGCTTGGCTTCTCGCCCCCCTGTGCCCCTCCCCCGATCCACTCTAATCTCTCACAAGCATGGAGTTTTTCTGATCCATGGAGTCTTGCTGGCTTTGGACTTACTGTATGCGCCATACACACTCATCCAGTTGAGTAGTACAAAGCAGACTGCAATGGCTCATCCATCTAGGAAGACATACCATCATGGGGGCGATCCAGGAGGAAGTGACCTGCAACTAGCCTTGTAGGATGGACAAGTCTGTGGGAAGAGACTGGGTTCCAGCTTCTTCCTGAGACAGGCTGCACAGCTCCTTCCTGGGGATTTCTGAGAACAATGGAAGTTTCTACTTCCGTGGAGCAATGAGAGAAAAGGATACCCTTGAAGTCATTTTGAACCTAAATAGGTAGTTTGAGGGTCTAATCCCAGAGAAGCCTTTACCACCACTGTCTCAGGGTGAGCGCCTGGGCTGTTAGGTCAAGGGGAGCTGTTCCAGAGACAGGAGCTGAGCCAAGGGCAAAGAAGCCATATCTTTATTTTGCTTTGCTTCTCTCTCTTCTGCCCCCACCCCCATTTGTTCCTCTTTCCTCCCTCCTTCCCGTCCCTTCCTGTACACTTCCCCTCTCTGTGCTTCTCCCTGCCTCACCCACACAACTCCTCTCTCCGCTGGCCTCTCCCAGCTGTCCTCGGCCCTTCTGTTCGACGCCGTCTACGCCGTGGTGACTGCGGTGCAGGAGCTGAACCGGAGCCAGGAGATCGGCGTGAAGCCCCTGTCCTGCGGCTCGGCCCAGATCTGGCAGCACGGCACCAGCCTCATGAACTACCTGCGCATGGTGAGGGCTGCGGGGGCCCCTGGGAAGACCCGGCTCAAGTCCCGCAGCGCCTCTCGCAGCCCCAGATTCAGCCGCTCTCTGTGGCAGCCCCATTCAGTGGCTCGTGGGTCCTGTTTGTTCCCCCTCTTTAAAACCCCCAAGAATCCACAGCAAGTTTGTTTACAAGACAGGCCCTAAAGCCTTCAACTACTAAGGGCACCTGGATGGCAGACTTGGAACCTGCGCCTGGACTCAGAGGCAGCGTTGGGACAGCTCTGGGCAGCGCTGCTGTCGGCTGTCACCCGCAGGGAGTGGCAGACCCCCCCATATCCCCTTGGGTGATGTCCACAACGAACACCCATGTGTCAAAAAACCCTGTGCGGAGTGACTAGGACTGTGCATTTACAGTTAGGTCCTCTGACTTCTTGCAGGCCTGAGGGTGGCTGAGCAGCTGCCCAAAGAGAAGCCACGCTCTTTACAGCCTGGAGAGGGGCACAGGACCCGAACGCAGGTGTCTCAGACCTCACTGGTGTGTGCAGCGGCCTTGAGGTCACTGGGTAGGGGGCGTCCTGCTCCTCATCCAGCCCCAGCCAGGCTGAATTGGTTCATCGCATTTGCCTTGTAAGACTTGGAGGCCGAGAGGTGGCAGAGAATGGATCTCAGTGGTTCCCTCTCGTGGCCCCCTACGGAGTACATGGGTGGGATGCTTGCTTGGGGCCAAGTGGGACATGGGTTGGTGCTGTAACTCACTCTCTCTTGGACAGGTAGAATTGGAAGGTCTCACCGGCCACATTGAATTCAACAGCAAAGGCCAGAGGTCCAACTATGCCTTGAAAATCTTACAGTTCACCAGGAATGGTTTCCGACAGGTAAGCCTCCTGCGCTCCGGGCAGTAGGTGCTCCTCTCTTCCTTCCTCCTTCTCCAGCCCGGTTTTCCTTGGCTCCCAAGATGCCCGCCGTCATCCCCAAGGGCGAAGGCTAGAGGCCTTCTGAGCAAGGCTCCTTGCACCGCCTCCCCCTGCCTGCACCAGGAGCAGCCTGTGTCTCAGAGACTATGGCCAGCCGGCTTGAGAGGGAGGCAGGTGTACTCTGGGGGGAGAGGGGAGGCGACCTGTGCCGTGTAAAGAAGGCACTCCCATACCTTGTCCCCCATTGTTCCCCGCATCTCACCCTCACCCTAGAACAGTGTCAGTTCCCAAGTGGCTCTCTGCCAAGACACAGGCCAGACCCCACAGGGCTGAGGACTCCCCTCGGCTTTGTAATGGATGGCCGGCTCTCCCCTTGAGCTCTTTTCTAACCAACCCACACCCCTCCTCTCCTGTCTGCGACTTGTCCACTCCCGACAGCTCAGGGCTGCTTTGTCCTCTGTAGCTGTTTTCAACTCTCACCTCTTTTCTCATTCTCCTCCATTAACCTTCTTACTCTCCTTTTCTCTGCTTCTCTTACATCAGAGGAAACAAAGACCTCATAGCTGCTCCAAGGGCCTCTCTGAAGGTCTCCCAACCTCCCCACCGCACAAATAATCAACCTTCTATTCTCAATCTAGCCCTTAGCAGAACCTGAGGAATAGGAAAGGATGCACTAATTACAGCAAGGAACACATTTTGAAGAGCCTCCTGCCTGTTAGAGGGGCTGAACAAGGGAATGTACCACTGAAGGTTGCAGAGAATTTTTTTAAAAGATTTATTTATTTATGCATACGAGATCTGGGTGTAAGCCAGAGGTATGGGGATGAGAGGAATTACCAGAGACAGAGTGGGAAGCAGAACAGGCAGATTGACTGAAATACACTGCTGAGGGGAGCAGCAGGCGAGACAGGAGAGGTCTGCTGCACCATTTGGGAAGCTCCCTGGCTGGGGATCGAACTCAGGTTGCAGTCGCTCTGCACAGCTTCATAGTGCTGAGACTTAACCCCTTGTGCCACCAGAGAGGCCCAGAGATGAGGGATTACACTGGTCAACAAATTTTTACAAAAGTCATATCACTGAAATAAAATTAGTCATTTCCTATCAATTTGTATGCTCAACATGAATATGACAGTCAAATTATAATTTTGGCTCTTTTTTTAATTTTAGCTTTTTTTTGTAATCTGCAATAAATTGATGTTTACATCATGAAATGCAATGCCAATCACTGGTCAACAAATTTTTACAAAAGTCATGTTACTGAAATAAAATTAGTCATTTCCTATCAATTTGTATGTGCTCAACACAAATATGAAGTCAAATTCTAATTTTGGCTCTATTTTTTTTTGTAATCTGCAATAAATAGATGTTTACATTGCAAAATGCATGCCAATAGTAATAGGACTACAATTAATACCTGTAAAAAATCAAGTCATAGACTACTTCTTAGATTTCTTTGCTTGTCTCTTGTACAGCTGTTCAGGAATATCTCTGGGGAGTGTCCAGCAGTAGTCAGCCAGCATTGTAGTGGACCATTTTCCCTGGTATCTTTGTTCCATTGATGTGATATCTTGATGAAAACGTTCACTAACCATACCACAGTTTTCAGGGAAGAAATCCAGATGGGAATGAAGGAAGTGGATCTTTAGAGACATATTGCAGCCAAGTTTCTGATACTGCATCAGCATGTGTTCTACTAGTTCCTTGGTGTTTTCTGCCCTAACATTCCCAAGAAAGTTTGTAGACACTAGGCGAAAAGCATTCCATGCCTGTTTCGCATCACCCTGCAGCAAGTTGTTGAACCGGTCATCTCAATGCAGACGGAATATTTGGGTAGACTATTCTCAACTTCTTTTGCTTCCTTATTCCGCCAGAAAGAGGAGGAGCCAAACATAAGTAACAGTCTTTTATGTGGTTGCTTGTCTCTCTCCACACCGTGGGAACTGCAAATGGCATTGATGGTCTTTTGCCATTTAACCACTGTGAAAGCTGTGTTGTCCATGTAGCACAGCATATCTGCGGGACCCAAGGCTTGTCTTGGTCACCAGCCTTGCATCCAAAGTAAAGATGATAAGCCTTCTTCACTTGAGAAGTGAGACTTTTCTTCTGGTTGGCAAATGTCACTTCCCCACAAATAGAGCAGAAATTGTCCACGCTATTAACGCACTTTTGAGGCATTACTGTTCTGTATTGTGCCTACATGGATCAAATAATAACAGTTCTATGTAACAGTAGCTTAAACTGTCTCGCACAAAGTCTGAAATATTTTCAAAGCTCAACCTTTCCGATGGGGCTTTATAGAGTGCACTGCTGACGTCAGCTTACTTCAGCAGCTGCCTGGCAGTAGTATTGCATTGCATCAGAAAATGATGCAATTCACTCTGGATGATGTGTGCATGATAGTATTATGCAATGCAATGCAATATGACATCATTCTAGGCTGATTTAGGATGTCGTTGCAGTCCTACTGGATAAAATTACATGGTGAAACGTGAAATGAATTATATGAAATAACTTCAAAACGAAAGCTACTAAAAATTTTTCAGGGTTATATTCATATTCAGCACACCAAGATACTATAGATTAGGGCCTTTTTAGGTCAGTTATGATCTCACTGTTGACCAGTGTTATTAAAAATCATCCTCATCTCCAGCATCAACTTCACCATCATCATCTTCACAGCAGTATTCTGTGTAAGCTCTCGCTGTAGGCTTTGTCACGTGTGTAGTGTAGCACATGCATTTTCTCATTCAACCCTACAAAGTAGGTACATTTTATTAATCCCTGCTTTATAGGTGAGGAAACTAAGGGAGTTTGACCTTAACCTTGAACTGGTAATGGCAGCTGGGTTTGAACCCAAATACCTACCTCGGAAGCCTGTGTTTTGACAAGTCATTAACCATTTTGACAAGTCATACATCAGAATCACTGATATTTAGTGCTAAAAGTGCCTCTTTGCAGACTTTATGCCATAAGATTCCTACTGGGTGGGCCTGGGATAGGGCCTGGGAACCCAGTTGATCCCAGGCACTGGGGCAATTCTGATGAAACCCTGAGCTACACTGTATGCTGAGCACTGCATGCTGGACTCTCCTCAGCCCTTCTCACTAGGTCAGTGGATTTCCTTCTAGAAGGACAATGATTATGCTGGTCCATGAGACCATGTCTTCATTCTTAGACAGCAACAAGATAAGAGTCCCAGACAGCGAAGAACCCTAAATCCTGGTGTTGACTCTCTAACTAACCCCTTAGAGCTATGGGCCAGCTGTGGGACCTTTTAAGCCATGACAGTGGCTCCCAGGTGGGGCTGAGGGAGGTCAGCAGCCAGAAACCCTGGGAGAGAGTATCACAACATGGTCATTTTGTTTGCTGAATGAGAATGAGTCAGTTATGGAGCTGCCCCTGTAGAGCCTGGCAAGGAGAAGGGACAGAGAAAAAAAATAGGTGCAATTTGGAATTATTAAACTCAAATCATGCCCTCGGGCTCATAATTCTGCAAACAAAAGAAACTGCCAGCCTAGGGGGGAATATCAGGCAGTCTCTTCCCCAAGCCCCAGTCTGCCGGGAGATGTAAAGTGTAGAGTTTTATTCTTTTTTTTTTCCCAATAACTATTCTTTTGAGGGCCTACTGTGTGCTGGGCTCTCTTCTAGGCGCAGGTTTAAAAAAATGGGCAAAGTGTTTAGTGGCGCCTGTATTCAGGGGACGGGCAGTAGGCAAACAAATAGTAGGCAAACATACGCGGCCTACTGTCTGCGGTAATGAGTGCTATAAGGAAAATAAAGCCAGGTCAGGAGATGGCGTGTGGGGATAATAATGAGGAAGGAGCAGCCGTCAGGAGGACATACTGCTCGCACCAAGCCCCAGTCCCACCCCAGGCATCAGTCCTGCCTCTGGGTGCTCCCTGCAGAGAGCCCTCTGGCAGTGAAAACTGGTGGCAGAGTTGGCCGGAAGTGTCAGAGTACCTCTTCACCCTAAATCTGCTTTCCAGCACTCACCACTCAGGCTGGCTCTTCCCAGCTGCCAGGCGGCAGGATTGCCTGAGTCATGGAAAAACAGCCCCGCCGCCACCAGCCCAGCTCTGCAAGGGCTTCTGATCCGAGGCCCCTTAAGCTGCACTGTTGGCATAGGCTAGGGCTTCTCAAACCCAGGTATGCACAAGCATGACCAAGGGTACTCGTTTGAAAATGGACATATCCCAGCCCCCCTACATTAAGTGACGAGTTAATAATTGAGGTGCATTTCAGGAAGTGCACATTCTTATCTGGCACCCAGACAGATGATTGTCAGTTGGTCCACAGTACCCTTTGACAAAAACCAGCTTCGTCCAAGAGATTGAGTCAACGGCACACGCTATGCATGGACTTTCTTCCCGACCTCCCTGCAGCCCACCCCCATGGTTCTGAGCGGCTGTTGAGTGGAGAGTTTTTGCCCTTCAGCTACGCTGAGGGACACACAGTCCTGATTAAACTTATAAAGTGGATTGCAATAATCCTCTTTATTACCTGTTTTTCTTCAACAAGTCAGGTGACTGTCCTGCTGCTTCCCTGTCTGGCTCTGGTCCCCTGAGATCCAGTGAAAAACCACAAGATGCATCATGGGCACAGATGTACTTGGCAGCGCTGGTCCCCAGATCCCATTCCAATCACAGGCCCAATCTTTGCCTCTTGACAGGTGCCCTTCCCTTGCTTATTACAGGTTGAAGAAATGGTTTGGGAAGTGATAATTAATTGCCTCTCACTTCCAGGGTGGAAGGAAAGTCGGAAAGTCTGCTCAGATATTCTCCCAATCCCATCCAAGGTGGTGCTGGCAGGGAGGAAAGAGGGGCCAGGAGCAGGCAAGTAACATCTCTTGAGTATCGGTCATGTCCCAGACACCAGGTGGGCTCCTTGCACACACAGATCACTACCAGTCTGGAGGCAGCCCTTCAAGGTGGACCAACTCCCATTTCACAGACAAGGAAACTGAGGCTCAGGTAGTATGGGTCAAGCCCACTCTTAGCAAGGACCTCAGGCAAGGGAGGGATTCATGCTCAGATCCATCCAGCTCCAAAGACTGCTCTTGGTCTCATGCTTGGCTTTTTTTCACTATCTTGGAGTCCTTAAGCCTCTGATCCAAATACTTTTCCTAGATCTGTTGCTTTGCTGCCACCTGCTGCAAACTAGGACGCTCCTGGTTCCCAGTGACCTTCTGGGCCGGGCTGCCTGTAGTAATGGCGTCTTCTCATACGGGTTTGATTTTGTTCTTTGTCTTTCTTGTCTGGGCAAGCGACTATTAAGAGCTGGTTTTGACTATTCAGAGAGCACCACACAGCGACCCAGTGGGTTATAATTGGTAAAGTGTCTGAACCAAATACCGTATTCCCTGCCGGTGGCTGATTAAAGGGTGATTGCCATTGTAAAAATAGTTTTTTCAGAATCCAGGGTTATTTTTTACCATTTAAGAAATTACTATTTTGGGTCTGTTTGGAGAGAGTTTTCCATCTGGTATTCTATGGAGTTTCCACTGGAGCCTGTTTGGGGGAAAATAGTCACCACAGTGTCCTGTAAGTACCATTTCTCAATCAGGACCATATCTGATTGATTATTTGTGGGCATTCTGTGAGAGTGTTGCCGTCAGTTTCTCTAACTCCATCCTCCAGTTTTTTTTCCCTGTAAAATCTCCCTTCTCCAACCCACGTTCTCCTCTCATCCCCCACAAGATATCTTGGGTGGCATTGGAATTGTATAACCTCTTTTCCTGATTTGGGAGAAATTGTCTTTAAAAGAAGCGAGGAAAAGGAAAAAAGCAGCATGGCATTAGAGGGCCCTTAATTTCCTTCATTTAACTTAGTCTAAAGATCAGAGGTTGTGAGCAGCCCCCAGCGACTCTGTTCAGGCTGTAATAAGATGAGCACACCTTTCATCTGAGCTTCGGAAATGGCTTAACAGGCTCTCATTAAGCCTTCGGGAGAGGGAGGGCTGACATGGGGGGTGACATCCTAGCTAAAGATGCAGATCTCAACTGTTCTGTTGGCTCACTGTGCATCACAAGGGGTGAGGGAGCACCTCAACTTTCTTCTATGCAGCAAAGATGCTATCCCATCAACATTTGGCCTGGCTCAATTCAAGGATTATTGAAACTAGATTTGCTTAGTATGCTCTTCTGCTTGCTTATGGTTAGATTGAAAGCTGGCTCTGCTGACATGATGATGCTAACAGTTAAGTCGTATTGGGTCCATAACACCCTGAACTCGGGGGTATGCATATATGGGTTTAACATTTCTCCTCTTTTTATCAATCTTGCATAAAAGCTATTCTGTCCATCTAGCAAGTGAGGAAATTGAGACAGAGATAAAGCAGTGTGTTCACATCCATCCAGTTAGTATGTTCCAGAGCAAAGAACAGAGTGTGGGTCTAGCTGTCTTTAAAGAACATGCTCTTACCATTCTGTGCTGTGTCCCTAGAATATGTTGAAGGAGACCTTGAAGGTGCCTAATCTTACTTTCCAACCCAAATCACAAAGGTTCTCCATGCTTCCCCCGAAAGAAACCGCCTCCCAGCCTCTCCTTGGGCTTGTCCTAGCCTGGGAAGTCAGCGTCTGCTCACGGACACATCCCTAAGTCTCCAGGTCCTAGGTCCAAATCTTCCTTCTAGTTCTGCACTCTAAAGCAACCCAGAATAGCTTGGTTTCTCTTTTCCACCAACTCTTCAAATATTTGAAGATAGTGTTTTGTTCATTCCTTCTTGAGAATCAACATAAAAATTTTTGAACATCTGCTCTGTGTCAGGAGCTGGAAATGCCAGGTAAATGAGTCATGGTGCCTTCTGGAACTCATCCTCTTGTGCAAAAGGCAAAAATGGGGGTCAACAATGACCATCCAATGCTTGAGTTGTTCTGCCCCTCAGATTTGGCCCTTCCCCAAACAGCCATCCATTGCTATTCCTGAAGTAGCAAAACAAGTCTCAAACTGCTCCTGCATTTCAGTTTGCCTCTGTCTCTATTAAATTATAAGGCCCAAACTGAGGACCTTGTTCCAGATGGGGTTAATGGACACACATCTGAGAGCACCTTCCTCACTCCAAATCCTACATTCCCATTCACCGCATTAGCTGCTTAGTCTTTGCATTATTGATTTACTCTGAACTCTGACCCTAAAGGTCAATTCACAACTCCTCTCGCCCTCCCTCTACCCCAAGTACACAGTGTTATTTTCACATGAACTTTTCACACAGACCAGCCCTGAGCACTCCTTTCTTTGGACCTGATCCATTGATCCATTAATTCTGTTCCTATGGAGAGGGAGAGATTGGCAAAGCTGCCCAAGAAGGGGAGAGCAAAAAGCCTTGTGAACCGAAGGCCGTTTTCCCTTCCCAAAGCTGCAAAGCCCCGGCTCTTTTAAGGGACTGGTTCCTTGGAATGGTTTGAATGCAGTTCTAACTAGAGGCAGGCGGATGGACAAGATGGCTTTTGTGAGTCAAAAGCAAACCTAGAATCCAGGGACCCTGTGTTCTCTAGAAGGTTCCAGGGATCCAGCTCTAATTTCCTGAGGTTCACTTAGGTCCTACCAGTTGGTAGGAGGACAGGCTGCCTCTTCTTCTTTTTTTTTAAAGATTTATTTATTTATGCATACCAGAACTGGGGTATAGGCCAGAGGTGTGGGGTAGTGAGAGGATTCACCAGAGACAGAGTGGGGAGGAGAACAAGCGTATCCACTGAAGTACACTGCTGAGGGAGCAGTGGGCAAGACAGGAGAGGTCAGCTGTGTCACGTGGGAAGCTCCCTGGCTGGAATTGAACTCATGCTGCAGATAGCTTCATAGCGCCGACATTTAACCCCTTGCGCCACCAGGGAGACCCCCCAGGCTGCCTCTTTTTAACCTTTTTTCCTGCCACCTTCCCTGATAAAGCCCACACATGGGCACAGCCATATCTGCCCCTTTCTGGACAAGTCTAGGACCTCCCAGGGTTCAGAAGCCTGGAGCTGGCTTGGGCTGCACTCCTGAGCATCGTGACGGCAGCTCCCTTTTTCTTATGACCCTCTGGGGCCAGGAATGCTAGGAGCATCTGTTGCTTTGGTGCAATTTTAGCAGACTTATTGAGGGGACCCCATCCTGTCTCTACCTCAAACGCAGACAAAGAACAACAGAAAACCCTAAGAACACCCATCAGATGGGAATCTGCGCAAGCACTGGGGCACCTGGGAGCAGTGTCTTCCTCTCTGTGGAGAGGGCCCACCCGCATCCACGCCCTTCCCTCAGCCCCTCTTCCTACGAACCTCTGTGACACCTCAGGCCCTGTCTGCACTGAGAACAGCCTGTGAGGCTCACATAGGTTGCCTGTGAGGGAGCAGCTCTGAGGGGGCCCTGACTGCTCCTGTGTAATGCGTTTGCAATTTGAGGCAGGAGTTTACCATAAATATTCAGAGCCTGTGAAACTGCCTTTGCCGGGGCCTGGCTCAGAGCGCCGGAGTGGGGGTTTGATTGCTGGAAATCGAGCGCCAGCTCCCCGGTTAGTGGACAGACCTGACAAGAGTGGGCCAGTTGGGGAGGCTGCTTGGCAGCCATCCCCCCAGAGCCAGCCCAGCAACTCTACCTTTGATGAGGAGATTCTGAGACTGCAGACTCTCCAGTGGAGGAAGGGGAGAGAAAGGTAGGGTTGGAGGGGTTGCTTTGAAGGTTACTGAGAAATCACTTATTTCTTCCTTTTAATTAAAGAGCTGGGAGAAGGGGAATTGGCATGAAGTTTAAAATAGTTGAGACCACGTATCATAGAATATCAAATTCATCGAGTTGGAGGAGACCCGAAAGGTTGTCCAGTCCAACTTACCCACCTGAAAATACATATGCGAACCTGCCATTCTGGGGCTCAAAACGCCTTAGAGTGAAGTGGCAGCTGGGCCCTGCCTCCTCTGTGCCCCACTGCAGCCTTCTCACTTAGCCCTGCAGGACGGGGACTCCTGTGGCAAAGGCCCAGCACGCCCTGATGGCAGCGCTTAGCACAGCGTGGAGAATGGACGCCAGTGAGCAAGGCACAGGTGTGGGCAAAGCCCAGGACCGGGGCCTGCCCTGCCTCCCTAAGGAGCTCACAGCCAGCGGAGACACCTTTCTTTTGCCAAGACAGTTCTCTGAAGTCACCACTCCCCCATTTGTTCACAAGAAATTTCCTCTGACAAGCCTCCCCACGGCACCTGGAATTTGAAAATGTGCAGGGTGGGGCCCTCAGCTGCTCCATGTCTGCCTTTCGTTCCGCCCCACCCACTAAGAGCAGCACTCCTGGGGTTCATAAAAAGGCTGTTCAGGACACCTCCTGGCCCCCCAGCCACCCCCAGGAGAGCCGCAGCCAAGGGTAGAACCGAGGGCTTTCTCTCCTGCTGCCTCCCTGGCCCACATCCATCTGGTTCTTTCTCCCCAAGAACGGGGGCTTCCTGCTTATCAGCTTTGATGGAAAATTCACTGACTGCAGAAGCTTATTCACACATCAGCCGGCAAACAAATTAAAAGTACTTATATTTCAAACAGGGGGCTGCTTTGGGGGAGAGGAGTGGAGTTTGGAAGTGCTGCGTTTTAAATCTATTTCTTGTAATATGCCCGATCACGCGTCCTGCCTGAGCTCAGCCTGGGGAAGTTTGCCAGTTCTCAGTGACAGGAGTCACTGCGCCTCTTCAGCCGGCTCATGCCTGGCAGAGCTGGAAGAGGCTGGGCTGCTAATTTAGTCTCATGAAGCAGCCTGCATCAAGCCGCTCTCATGAGAGGTGGGCTGTCGTGGTCAGAGGTGTAGGGGGAATGAAGGCCGGGTGGGCCCAGGGGAAAGAAGGAAAATCCGGGAGGTGAGAGGGAGCCCGCTCAGGGCAGGTAGTGGGGGATGGAAAGACAGGCCCAGCTCTGCAGCAATTAAACACTCGACTTCTCTCTTGCCGCCTCAGTAAAATAGGGATGATGGTCATAATAATAGCTGCTTTCTGTGCATCATAAAATTCTTGTGAGAACAAAATGAAAAATTGTTTATAGATGTGCTTTGAGGATTCTGCCACATTGTGCCAACTGCGTTCTGTCATCTCTCATGGAGATATCTGTCTATATAGTTCCCTGTCTCCCTGTGCAGTCCTGCAAACTTGCTGCTAGGCTGATTTGGGGAGAAGAGGAGGACTAAGCAGGCCCGTGCTGTGTACTCATGTCCCTCCTGCTGCAAGTAGGGGGCCTACAAGAGGGCTGCAAAGGCCAGCCCACCTAGCAGGCTTGGTGGAAATAAGTTCTGTGAGCCAGCCTTCCTCTGCTCCAGGATGGGTTCCCCGTGGTCTGGTGCCTCCCCTACTTCTGTCCTTCCTCTACCCCTACCCTCTGTCCTTCCTCCCCCCACCCCGTCTTTCTTCCCCCGACCCCTTGGCCTTCCTCCCCCCCACCCTCTGGCCTTCCCCCACCCCTACTCGCACGCCTTCCTTGACCCCTAATGTGGCAGTGTCACCAGTTCCTCTTTGCATAGACTCTGGGTGGGTGAAGACAAGAGTAAGTTGTGGCTCCACCCCTGGGACAGTCTGCAGCTCATCTAGAACCTGCCTAACAAGACTCTGCTCAGACAAGTGCTACTGACATCCCCAAGCTAAAAACTCCCCATCTTTCTCAGCCACACACTATTTCCCAGTCCATCTAGGGCAGGGAGGGGCAGATCTCAGCCCAGATTCAGCTCAGCTCTGGATCTGGCCCCGCTTCCAGCCTTCTACTGAGGCCTGAGGGGTAGGAGTGACCAGCTCCCTTCTGCCCCAACTCTGTATTAGGACCATAAGCTCCACTGCTATCTGCTCCTAGGGCCTCAACAGGTGATGGTAGTAAACTGCTTTCCCTAGAGAGTTCTCTACCTGGCGAGTTTGACAAGTGAGGCAGATGCTCTCCCGGCCCTGACTGTGTCATATTCATCGGGGGTGATTTTCTTGTAAGATGAAAAATGTTGAGTCTGCCTGAGCTCTCTGATAAGCCCTCTCCTTCAGCTGATTCGGAATCCCTTCGCTCTTCTAGGAGGTGAATGGGGGGTGTGCAGCTGGGTCTTCATATTTACAGACTCTCCTGTCCTCACCCCAGGCCGTTGGGAATAAGGCCAATCCCCCAAACATTTAAGAACAGTCCATATAAGAAAAAGGGAGTTGAGCCTGGGTTAAAGACATGATTAAACTCACTTGGTACTTCTTTTTTTTTCATAACTTTATTATTATTTATTTTTATTTTTGCGTAGGTAGGCCAGAGGTGCTGGGGGTGAGGAGATTCACCAGAGACAGAGTGGGGAGCAGAACAGGTGGATTTACACATTGCGAAGGAAACCAGCGGGTGAGATAGGACAGGTCTGCTGCGCCGTGTTTGGGTCAGCTCCCAGGTCGGGGATTGAACTGAGATTGTAGCAGTGTTAGCGCTGAGACTTAGCCCCTAGGCCACCAGGGAGGCCCTCACTTGGTACTTCTGCCCAAAAAGAAAGGCCCTCCGAGCAGCCTCACTGACCTCCTCTGAGGCCCTGAACTAGCCGGAGAGTCCATTAAACCCCTCAGAGCATGTTAGGGGTGGCGTTTTTAGGCAGTGTTGGGGTGAGATGAGCTCTTCTCCTGCCCCTGACAGTATTTATCTGTCACTAACATCCCTGAATAGGGACATTTGCTTTCCTTGGCAGGAGGAGCAATGAGGGTGAGGCCACACTTCACGTCCCAGGGTCTGGGGATTCGGAATAGGAGTCTGAGCACATCTTGCCAAAAGCCGAACACTGGAGCACAGACGAGCACACTCGAGCCTTGTAATCTGTACATTCCGTTCTTGCAAATTCATCTACTCATGAAATCTATTTGTAACCCCGAAAGCCAGACTCATGGTGCCTTCTCACACATGGTTGGAAGAGTGGGAAATTTGAGTCGGCCAGCGGGGGCGTCGCCTGCCGAGGTGGGCCCTGGCGACACTCCCCTGTTGTGACAGCCCGTCACTGCCTCCCGCGTGGCCAGGAGGTTTACAGCTTAAACTCCTGGCAGAGGGAGGGGCTGGCTCAATCTCTAGAGTAACAAACACGGAGAGCCAGTTGGACCTGACTGCTACTTAGCTGCTCTCAGACTGTCGTGCCTTTAGCATGTTTGTGCTTTTCTTGGAGGTTTAGTTTTCTAAAATGGCTCCAAGCTTAGTGCTGAAGGACTATGTTGTGTTCCTAAGTGCAGAAAAACTGTGAGGTGCCTCGCAGAGAAAATGCCGCTGTGTCTAACAAGCATCGTGCAGGCCGGAGTTACGGTGCTGTAGTTCAGTATTAATGAACCAGCATTGTGTATTCAAGAGTCTGTAGGCAGAAACCTGCATAAAACCAGGTTATGTCTTGGTTGGTTGGTGAGAATGATGTGACCAGCGGCTCACAGGGACCTAACCCTCTTTGCACCTTAGGAACAATGTCTCCGTAACCCCCAATTCAGTGTGTGCAGCACAATTCAGTGTGTGCAGCAGCTTTACAGAACATAGCTGCTGTGGAGAATGAGAATCGGCGGTAATGAGACTCAGCCAGCAGAGAAGACCAGGAACGAGCCCACTTTGAGTAGCGTCAGTTTCCCTACAGTGGCTTTTTCTCTCTGTATTCCCCACCTCACGTTCCTATTCGCCTGTTATTCACAGTGTCTGAGGCCCTCACCTGCCCAGGTCTTCCTCCTGGCCTCCCTGCCTCTCTCAGGACTGAAAAGAATAATGAAGCAGCCCTAGACCAGTGCTCCAATCCAATGCAGATGGATTCCCTTGAAGTTCAGTCTCTGCTTGGATGCTTCCAGCATCAGGGAACTCGCTAGCTGTAAGGCAAGTTCCCGTTGTTAGGAAGTTTTTCCATCTGTCTGGCAGAATTTCCATATTTCCAAAGCCTCTATCTTTTGTCCTTACTCTGTTTCTTAGCTTCACATATTCATTCCATCCTCCCCTTATAAAATGTGCTTTCAGTCTCTTTACCTTCTTGATCAGTCTCCTCAGAACATGCTTTAGTTAGTGTATGTGCCACTTCAAAGTTGGTTGCTGGAGCAACATGCAGTGTTTGGGGGTGATTGAGTAGAAGAGCACTCACTTCCCTTGCGTGAGAACTGCCATCCCTTTGTAAATGGCTTGTGCAACTGAGAAGACTAGAATGTGTTCACACTTGTAGGTGTATTTCCATGTTAACTAAACACAACGTCTTAGCTTAAAGGTATAACTTTACAGTGGAGGATCTCCAGGCATCAGCCATGGGGCTTAGAGGACAGGTGGAAGAGGGTCCTTTTTCGCATCCTTCTTGTAAGCGGCTGTCTGTTTTATCTTCATGCCTGGGAAGCTGTGCTTCCAGTGCCCGACCATAGTCGCCTGCCTGAGACCTCTTTATCTTGTCCTTCTCAGGCCTGTCCCTTCCAGGCCCGGCCCCAAGACACTTTGAGAAATGATACCACACTATACAACTTGCATTTTCAGAATTCATCTTTGAGCTGGAAGGAGCTATACTATATCCGCTTTTGTAGGAAAGATAACTGAAGACTAAAAAGAAGTGACTCACTCAAAGGAATTTCATAATTCAATTCAACAGATATTTATTGAGAACCCATTATAGGCCAGGCACTGTCCTGGGAGCTGGAGACAGAAAGAGGAATTTATTCATGCAATCACCAATTTTTACTAAGCACAGGCTCCAGTGGGGAACAAAATAGGGTCTCATCGCTTACGGAATGTATTGTGCAGTGGGGGAGATGGACTTGAAATTAAATAATTACAACTGACTCCTGAACTGTGTGGGGGTTGAACGGCACAATTCCATTTATACACAGATTCATCTTATAAACAATGAAGTAAACTGATATATGAAGAAACAGTACAGCGTGATAAATGTTTTCTCTTCCCTATGATTTTTTCATTGTTTTCTATTTCTAGCTTCTTTTATTGTAAGAATAGTTCTAGCTTCTATTTCTAGCTTCTTTTATTGTAAGAATAGTATTCTTTTATTTTATATATATATAAATATATTTATATATATATATATTTATTATATATATATTTATATATATATTTATATATTTATATATATTTTTATATATTTTATATATGTATATATATTATATATATTTTATATATATATTCTTTTATTTTATATATATAAACACCCGAAATATGTGTTTATCAATTTTATGAAATATGTGTTTATCAACTTTATTATTGGTAAGGCTTCCTGCCAGTCATGGGCTGTTAGTGGTTAAATTCTGGAGAAGTCAAAAATTAGACGTCAACTTTTAACTAAGTGGGGGTCAATGTCCCTAACCCCCTGGCTGTTCAAGGGCCAAGTGTATATATAATGGATGTAGTTTCTACATCTGTATTATAGTTTCAGGCACTACATGTGAGTCCCCTTTATGGGGATTAGACTGAGTCAGAGGGATTGGGCTTCCCCAAAAGGGGGACATTCAGGTCAAAGTCTGATGGGAACCCTGGAGAAGGAGAGTGTGATGTTAAGGACCAGAGCTTTGGGGACACCGGAACCAGATGATGGCGGAGCCAAGTCAGGAACCCAGAATTCCTAATGCTTTAGTTTTTCTACTGTCCCCCATTATCCTCTTCCTCAAGCTTTATATAAAAATCCTCTTCTAAATATGTAAGTCAGAATCAAAGGCAAGAAAAAGAAAAGGCTGACTTTCAGGATGTGGACTTTCAAACAGAAATGCTTACGGCAAACAAATACCAGTGGACAGAGAAAAACAATTCAAATATTTACTGTTTAGCTACTCATACATCGCCCAGAAAAAACATCTTGGGGCAAGTGTAGTGAAGTAGACCTGCCTGAGTTTGAATCTGCATTAACATGGAACTTTGGACAAGAAATCTAACCTCCCTAGCCCAGTTTTCTAATCTGTAAAATCAGAACTATGGCAATACCCCTTTGTAGTGTGGTTGGGAAGAATAAATGAGATGACAGAAGTGAAGCATCTAGTCCATATAGTAAATGTTCAAAAATATTAACTTGTATAAATTTTTTATAGTTGTTTATTTACAAGTGACTAAAACTAGGAGTTCATTAATGGCAGGTACCTTGTGCAAATCCCTTCTGCATGCTCATACTTTTTAAGCCTGACTTGCATTTTGGTTGCAATCCAGGACATACATGAACAGCCACCTATATACACACTATCAAAACCAAAGCTTATGAAATAGTACTTACCTTGTTCTGTGCATTGCACACTGATGTGTCCCAGGTCTATATTTCATTTTTTAAATGCAGGTTTGACCCACTAAATTGATCTCATAACCCACTAATGGGTGCAGCTGCAGTTGAACAAAACACTGCCTTAGACCAGCTGAGTTGGAGGTTTAATAAGCCCAGATAGAGTTCACTTAATTTATTTTTCCCAGCTTTCCCTGGGCTTTTTGATTTCTCCCCTTTGGCATTTGCCATCATTGTCTTTTGAACCTGAATGTTCACAGTATTCTGCATATAAGCTCAGATTTTGTGCTAAAAATATATTTTGGCCCAAAGTGTAGAATTTGACCAATACACAAAACTGCAACTTTCTTAGCTCCTCAAATCATCCCCTCAACCACTCAGTTGAGCCCTTTCTCTGACCCAGTCTCCCTTGCAAACTCAGTTTTTATGATTGGAGATATTGGACTTAAATTCAAGAAGCAGTTTATTCCCTCATGCCAGGGGTCTTCGCTATGAAGACTTGCATTACAAACCTTTTTGACCGGGCTTACTTTGTGGTACAGAGCTATCCTCTGGAGACTCTGAAACTAACTCAGTCTCGATGAATTGCTGGGGTCACTGGCCATAGTGGTTCACAGTGGACTGGCATTTCTCCTGCCTACATGTCAAAATCAGTCTGTGCACTTGAGGAGGCACTAATATATTACTATAAGCATCCTT
Organism: Scalopus aquaticus; assembly: GCA_004024925.1. NCBI lineage: Eukaryota > Metazoa > Chordata > Mammalia > Eulipotyphla > Talpidae > Scalopus > Scalopus aquaticus. Next base: position 22,308 of record PVIJ01003560.1, read on the forward strand.
CCTGATGAGAACTTTGACCTCAAAAAATATGAGTTGTTAGTTATGGTTCATTCCCCTTTGGATGGCCCTGGAGAACAGGATCTGGACTAAACAGAGCTTGCATTTGGATAGGCCTTTAAACTTTTGTCACCTCTCTGCGTCAGGTTATGCCAGTAAGGGAAGAAGGGAAGGGAGACTACCTTTATCTTACAGTTGCAAAATTGATTTTCCAAGGCCGCAGGACAAGCAGCAGGGTAGAAGTTGAAGCCAAATTTTCTATTTCTGTTCAAACGCATTCCCACTAGACAGACGATAGTATTTATCTTACATTTCCATGGTTTATTATGATTCATTCCCATGGTTGGTTATGGCTCATCATATATATTACCTCAGTTGATTATCAACAGCAATGTTGTACTATGGGCAAGCAGATTCATTTATTGCCATTTTACAGATGAGGAAGACTCAGAGAGGTTAAGTGATTGTGATTTGCTCAAGATCACACAGCTCATGCAGGGCAGAGGAGGGGAGGAAATGTGGATCTTCTGGTGCCTACCCCCCATCCCTTTGTACCAAGCCCCTAAATAATGACTCTGCACCTTGGCCAGGATCACTTTGGTGGGCTCTTGTAAATGACTGCTCTTAGGTCAGTATTCTCCACCAACAAGTTCCTGGAGTTCAGAGAAGCCCATGTCTTCACGGTGGAATAGCCTGCACCTGCCACAACCTGACCGGATGACATAGCAGTAAATAGAACATGACTTCAAATTTCAGCTTAACCCCCCATTAGCTGTGATTCTCAGCAAGTTGCTTGATGTCTCTGTTTCATTCACTCAACAAAAACTTATTGGAAAAGCCTGCACTGAAGATTATCGTCTGAATAGCCTGCATTTCTCAGATGGGACTATTAACAGGTCATGTGCGGAATTAGAGAAATTGATGTCAGCAAATCCAGCATGCAGAGGTGATCAATAAGTGCTTGAGAACTCTGACTCTGAGCCTTGGAGTTGTCAGACTCTCTAGAAGAAGCTGGATCCTGGCAGCACTGAGCGCAAAGAACAATGATCTTCACGTACATAAAATATTAAGTCTTATAGAGCTGTGTGCACACCCACGGATGCAGGCAGGGGTGTGAGGAAATCCCTCAGGGCTTTAAAAATGAATCCCTTTTTACCTTCTTGGAAGAGAACAGAGTGGCAAAATGACAACTCAGAGTGATTCCAGGTGGGCGTGCGAAGGCCCTGGGCAGGACCCCGTCCCAGGTGACAGCACAGGGCTCTCGACAGAGGCGTAGTAAGAAAGATGATCAGTGAGCTCATTAATGACTATCTAATTACAATCTGAGGTAAATGTTCTGAAGGAAAAGGACATAGTCCTGGGAAGAGTTTGACTTTGTTGTTTTTTGTTTGTTTGTTTGTTTAGTATTGAATTTTTTTTTAATTTAATTTATATCCTTTACGTTATGTGTATCCACCATAGGTTTCCCACCACCAGTTCACCTGTGAACCTTGTGCTCTTTTCTCCCCTGTTTTGACTTTGGATGATAAAGGAAAGGCTTCCTACAGGAAGTGATATTTGAACTGAGGCCTAAAAGATGAACAGATCTCGGCCTCCCCGGTGGCGCAGCGGTTAAGCGCTGCGCTGTGGAGCTGTCGGCAGCAGCGACCCGAGTTCGACGCCCGGCCGGGGAGAATCCCACATGGTGTGGCAGACCTCTCCTGCCTCGCCCGCTGCTCCCCTCAGCAGTGTATTTCTGATCTGCTTGTTCTGCTCCCCACTCTGTCTCTGGTGAGCCCTCTCGCCGCCCCACACCTCTGGCCTGTACCCCAGCTTGTATGTATAAAATTAAAAAAAAAAATCTTTAAAAAAAAAAAAAAGATGAACAGATCTCAACTATGTTAGAGTTTGGAAAGCTTCTAGAAAGGTCCAGATAGCAAATAATTAGAATTTGCAGCTACTGTTATAGCTGAACGCAGCCACAGACAATGCAGCGATGAGTGGGCCTGGCTCTGGTCCAGTAAAACTTTATCTCTGAGACAGGCGGTGGGCCGGCTTTGGCCCGTAGCCCGTAGTGTGCCAAATCCCGAACTCACTGAAAGAGGTCTGGGGAAGAAGGGGGCTGTGCAGTAAGGGGTTGCAAACAAAAATGGCTTGCACGAGGACCCTGGCAGGAAGGAGCTCATTGCACTTGAACTCCTAGGTGTGACTGGAGTGCCGATAAAGCTGGAGAGAATATTGTAAAAGCGTGGAGAGTGAGCAGTGCCAGGCCTTGAGGGCCTACTAATTTGTGCTAAGGATTTTGGCCTCTGTTCTTCAATCGTAGTCAGAAGGAATTGAAGGGTCTGAAGCGAGAGTGAGTGTGAGCGTTGATGAGATTTATTAGAGATGACTGCCTGCTGCTGTGTGAACAGGACACAGAGACCCACGGTGGATTCTAGCCCAGAGCAAATTCCCTGGGAACTTGGACTTGGCCCAGGGGTGGGTGAGACTGGGAAAAATGAACTGACTTGCTCGGGCTCCCCCTGCTGTGTGGTCATAGTGCCAGATGCCAATACAGGTCTCCAGACTCCAGGAGACATGCCAGCCCTGTGGTCGTGGCCCCTGGACTGGCACTTCCCTCAGCATGTCACTGAGTGACATGCTTACCCTGACTAGGGTCCCTGGCCACCCAGCATAGGCCATCCCACATAGTAGCAGACTTTGAAGGCGTGTGGGTAGCTTATATAATGTCACGGAGTCCACTCACTAGTGCCCTATGCCCACCAGGCCTCATCCGGGTTTTCCTTCCAGCAGCTCTTTGAAACTTAGTCCCTTGGTTGTTCACCCCGGGGTCTTAGGTGAAGATACTGGAATAGCAGGGGGCTTAGAAACAGGTGTACTGATAGCAGTTCGGAGTGATAGTCCACAGTGAGAAAAGGGACAGGAGGAGAAGCAGGCAAATTAACTTACAAAAGTACAGAAAAGAAGGCAAGTGACCCTCCGCCTTTCAGCCACCAGCGTCACCTCACTTCACTACAAGCTTCCTAGTGGTGACGCGGTATCAGAAGGTCAAGACACTCACGCTGTTTATGCACATAGTGGAAAGAATTATTCCCTTAGAAAGAATTTCTGGAAATGATACTTTCAAGTAGAAATTAAAATCTCCAAAACTTTAGTGCTAAAGGAGCAAGGTTATTATTAATTTATATGCATTCTGTACCGTCTGGGCTGTTAGATAAATGATACATTCTAGGTCCCAGATAAGTCATATTTACCCACATTTTCCTCTTTGACTAAGCGCCCCATCATCAGCTGTTTCTTCAAGAGCATTAGACTCAGTTGTGAGAGTACATTTGTTTTAGATATTGTGATCCTAGAGCAGCAGTGTGCTGGCCTTTTGAATCCTGTTTCTTTCCACTTGCCGGCTCAGCCACATTGTTAACATATGCAGACTTCACCTCCGAATAAAGTGAAGTGGCAGTGAGAGTCCTCTGCCTAACTGTGGCTCCCAGCACGGAGCCTGTGGGCATGACTGGCCCCAGCATGCCCTGGAATCAGGGTGCCCCCACTAGTGGTGCCCATCGGGCAATTCGTACATGAAGTATGAAGAGGCTTTCTTTCCTTCCAATAACAGGTTTTGGATTTCTATTGGAGTGCCTTTCACCCCTGGGTACCCCCCTTCCTCTTCACGGGTGTCTCCAGCTCCAGCTGGCCTGGGAGACCCCTCAAGGCTAGTTGCTTCTGCTTTGCACAGGTGAAGTCGTTTTCTGATATGCTGAAGTCTCTGCTGTCTGTGCATGCCAGCCTCAAAGAAAAGTTAGCCCATCTCTTTTCAGCTTTATGTAGTGACGACATGTTTGCTTGACATCAGTCAGGGTTGGAGTGTTTACACCACAGAAATTGGCAGGCACTGCAGATCAGGACTTGGTTTTCCTGGAAAGCTAATTTTCGATATTTCCTAGCTCACCATGGGTCAGCACTTGATCACTGCTGATCTCTACACCCTTGCCTTTCCCTGTCACGACGCTTGTCATCTGAATTGCTCTTACTGTTGTATTGGAGACCGTCGGCCATCAGTCACCCAGAGGCCTTGCTGCAACACTTATTGCTGGGCCCTGCTCCTAGAGTTTCTGATTGAATCAGTCTGGAATGGGGCCTGAGGATTTGCATTTGTAACGCTGAAACGGCTGGTCCAGGAACCAGCCAGACAGTGAGGAGGACCAGGTGGCACTGGATTAATCTGTCTAACAAACTAAAGTCTGCGGTGCAGAGCCCTCTGGAGGGCACAGATGAGATCCTACCTCCTGTCTCAGAACCATGGCTTCCAAATTAAATTAATGACTACTTACATAGTACTTTGCACATCATCATCTCCTTTAATCTCCTTAGGAACCCTATGAGGTAATAATTACTATTTTAATCCTCAATTATAGCAAGGAGAAACTGAGGCGCAGAAGGATTAACTAACTTACCCAGATCACGCAGCTTGTAAGCAGAGAAGCCAGGTTACACCCAGCCCCTGCAGCTCTGGGGCCATCGCCTTCATAGTGCAGAATGTGTGATTCTCAAGGGCAAGTGAGGCTGCCATCCAGCCTGTGCTCTGCATGCCCAGCTGTGCACCTGCAGGGCCACAGCAGCCCGTAACTCAGGGACTGGGTAGGCTGGTAGTGGTGCCGTCCAAATCCATACCCTCTCCCCCTTTCTCTGCAACCCCTGGGACCTATAAATTGGTGGAAAGGTGGAGCAAGGGGCAGGACAGAGAGGACCAAGGGAAGACATTATTTGAGACATAATCAAGCCCATACATGTGGGCATGTGGAAGAGGCTTGCAAAACAGCTGTTCCTGCAGGAGGCTTTGGGGCAGGTGTCAGCGGGTGGAGCAAAGGAGTTTGGCTGGAGGCAGAGCCACAGAATGTCAGTGATGAGAGCTGTCTCTTGCCCACCCTGGCATGTGTGTGGCATGGAAGGTGCCCAGTAGGTGGGGCAATTAGCCTGTATCCCAGGGTGCCTGGCTCTGTCTCTCCCTTTCCCTCCCACTGCCTTTCTGCAATTAAATTGCAGCGGGTAATAGCTGCCAAGCCGCTTTGTTGGATCTGATGAGTTTATTAATTTCTTGGGGGCTAATGGGAGGGTGGGTGGGAGATTCATTTCCTGACTGGAGCTTAGGGGCTAATTAGTCTCTTTGCTGTGTCTCCAGAGCTGGGGGGTAGGGAGGTACATTGCTCAGAGGGCTGTCGGATTTGGCTCTGAGTAAATCTTTTCTATCCCTGTCTTTTTGTGGGATCCTATCTCGTTGCTCAGGTGAGACCAGGGAGTCTGGGGCCGGGGCGGTGAGTGAGGATTGGGCCCCCTGAGAACAGCGGGAAGTGGGAACTAAGGTGAGGGTGGAGGGAGGGGGCGGGGCAGGGGACTGTGATCTTAAAAGTGTGACGTGCACCTTTAAGGTGACAAATAGAACTCGGAGACTTAGTTCTGTCCAGACTTCCAGATGGTGACATCCAGCCCCGTTGTCCTTTATGTTCTTCCATCCAGACGGGGCCTTCCCACCCCAGGAGAAATGGGCAGGAACCCTTTCTAGCCATTTTGAAGACAAAAGCACTGAGCGTCCGAGAAGACAGTCATTTCATTTTACCCGTTTTGAAGGAGTGTCACCATCCAGGAGAAAAAAGCTCTGTTCCCAGAGTCCTTGCCAGATGAGAGGCCCCTTCAGGTCTTCCTGGTTAGCTGAGCTGACTTCCTGCAGGGCCTGCTTTTGGGTATCTTCACCTTAAGAGACTTCCACAGGAACTGGAAAGATCCTGGTTGAGGAGTATGACAGCTCTGAGCTCAAACCCGTGCCACACCTACAAACTAGGTGAACTTAGGGAGGCCTTAGGCAGGTATCCTCCCTGAGCCCCCATTTCCTCATGAGAAAACTGAAAACACTGGAACTAGTCCACAAGCTGGGAGAATCCACAGGTGATAGGAACCCTCTAGCCCAAGGGGTGTCCAGTAACCACTGCTCCCTTTTCACTCGAACACCCAGTGCTAATCCCATGCCAACCTTCCCTGCAGAGAGAGGGGAGGAGGCTAAACCTGACCTGAGTGGGGCGAACGGGCCTCACCACTCACCTGCCTTCTGCGTGAGCCTCCCTGCCCGCAGCAGTCTGCCGGTCTGAATGGATGACTCCCCCTCCCAAGCACCAGTGCCTAAGCTGGGGTGCAGGGGCTGGAGCATAAACAGGCCAGCCCCACCCTGGCTAGCGGGGAGACAGGTAACCAAAATGTGCAACAGGCTTTGGAGGAACCAGCGGGATAGCCACAAGGGAAGATTCATCTGGGCCTAAGAGCCCGCGGTTAAAGCTCAGGCCTCTCAACTGATGGCCAGGTGACCGCGGGCATCTTGGGGGCCCGCTCATATTCTGGCATTAGTTCCTTTATCTAAAATGACACTTCCTGCGTGCATGCGCAGGAGCTAAATGCTGAACTTGAGCATGTACAGTGCAGAGAGCTACCCACCTGCCTTCAATGGCACCCTTGCAGAGGCCAGCAGGGGCCTGGGGTCATCTCCTCTTTGGCCGATGACAGGCTCCTGCCTGCAACTGGGGCCTGCGAGAGCCCCCAGCAGAGGTCCGGGGCAGTCCTAGCTCATACTCCCTCTTCAAGCTCCAGACCATGACATCAGGGAGATGGTTCCTGCTGCCTGTGACCCTAAGCTGGCTCATCCCTGGGGGTGGGGGTGAGACATCTCTTTATTGTTGTTGTTGAAGCTTCCAGAAGTGGAACCCAGAGCCCAGCTCTGGCAAGTAGAGCCACATGGCATCCGTGGAACTTGTGAGGGTTTTCCAGGGAAGCTGCTGCTGCTGCCTGGAGACGCCTGGCAACGGCCGATGTGTACATTTCATTGGGTTTCTAGCCAGCTGTCAGCCGTCTCTCCTGGCTGCCCACCTCCAACACTCAGCAACAGAAATGATTTGCCAGGGGCTCCAGCTAGTAGAAGTATGTTGGTATCTCACACACATGTATCTGTCTATAGGAGAAGGATTCCACTTGGAAAACAAACCATTGAAAACCCAATGCTCTTTTTTTTTAATAATTTATTTTTGTTATTCATATGTTTTACATTATTGTGTGGTCCCCATGAGTTACCCATCACCTGTTCACCCGTGGAGCCATCACCATAGTCCCCCATGCTCCCTTCTTCCCCCGTCTTGAGCCCTTCCCCTCCCCTCCTTCCCTGCTGAATGTCTCTTTTTATTTGGCTCCCCTATATTCCTGTTATAAGTGAAACCATTCGATAATTTTTCTCTTTCTTTCTGGCTTATTTCACTGATCATGAGCCCTTCTAGATCCATCCATGTTGCTGCAAATTGCATGTGTTTGTCTTTTTTGAATGCTGAATAGTATTCCATTGTGTATATGTACCACATCTTCTTGATCCAGTCATCTATTTTTGGGCATCTGGGTTGTTTCCATATCTTAGCTATTGTGAACAGTGCTGCAATAAACATGCGGGTGCATGTATCCTTTCGGATTAGTGTTTTTGTGTCCTTTGGGTAGATTCCCAGTAGTGGTATTGCCGGGTCATATGGGAGTTCCATTTCTAGCAGTTTGAGGAAACGCCATACAGCTTTCCATAGTGGTTGGATCAATTTGCATTCCCACCAGCAGTGTGGAGAAGAAAAAACAACAATGCTCTTGGAGTGGGGTGGAGGTGATGTTCAGAACGAGGAACTGAGCAAGTTGTGGATTGTTTCCCGGTAAATCTAGACAATGAAGAGGAAGAAAATGTGCATCAGGCGAGATAATGTGCTCACAACCACCCTAGGAAGTTTCTCTCACTTTTCGCATTCTACAGATAAGAAAACAGACTCAAAGCGGTTCAGTAAGTTTTCTGAGGTTACACACTGTGCCCCTGGCTGACTGAATAATGTCCAATGGGCACATCCCTGATGTCAGCTGGGTCTCAGGAGGCAGGGCAAGTGCCCCCACCCCCTATAGACAGGGCGAGAAGGAACCTCGGAGAGATGGAAGTCATTTGGCTGAGTTCTCACTGTTCCACGTAGGTCATCCAGGACCAGAACCTGGGTCTTCCCTCTTCTGGGTCATTCACTGAACTATTCGGCAAACATTTATTGAAGGGCCAGAGACCATGCCAGTTCTCTCCACACGCCATCTGATTCTTATTTAGATCAGAAGTGCTGAAGACAGGCTTAACACTTTGTGTGCCAGTGCCTTTTAAATTTACCGGCCCTTGGGGCCGGCCATTTTCTGTGCCACCGCATGAATGGTATAAGCATTCAGTAAAACACACACAACTCCTGAACTACTGGATATTAAAAAAAACTGTAATGTCTCTCATAAAACACCTTACACTTTCACCAAAACAATGTGTAAAGCTTCTAGACTGAGTATGATCAAAGAAATAGCTCCTAATAGTTCCAAATAAATCCACCGTGGCGTGAAAAACCAGAGACTAGATGAACACGTATTAATACGTGAGCGGCCACCTGATACTGGTGACAAAAACATATACTAATACGTGAGCGGACCACAAAATGATAAATACAAGAGCTTTGTGGGTCACTCCTGCCTGAAGATAAGGCTCCTTCATTCTGTGGGAGACGACTTCCACAAACTGCATTCCATTCCTGATTTATTTGCCCATTTTCCTCTTCATCTTTCCTATGTCTCTCCCCGCTTTCCCCCTTATTCTCATGGGTCTCCCAGCCACCATCCTAGGTGATAAGACCCTGTCCCAGACCACCCCCTCTGCTCCCATGTCCATCCTTCTTTCTGGGGCTTAAGGGCAGCCCAGTCAGAGGCTGAGGACTGGCCCCTCCGCTCTTTCCAACCCTGGAAGCCTGCGGGGCCTGAGACCACAGCCCCGCCTCCTTCCCCAGTTCTTCCCAGTCCTCTCTCCTTGGTCTCCGCAGATTGGCCAGTGGCACGTGGCTGACGGCCTCAGCATGGACAGCCGCCTCTACGCCTCCAACATCTCCGACAGCCTCTTCAACACCACTCTGGTCGTCACCACCATCCTGGTAAGCGGGGCGTCCCGAACCTCCCAGCTGTAGCTCTCCGGGGTGCCTCCCCAGCCCCATGCACTCACAGACTTCCCCGAGAACAGAGATGGGAGCTCTAATCACAGCACAGAGGCCAATTTATGACAGTGTAATTAAGCTCAAGTTGCTGTTTCATATGGAAATGATATTTGATGAGTTCCAAAGCAGCTGGGGAAGAGGGCTGGGGTGGGGAGGCCCGGAGTTTACGTATGCCTCTTCCAGGGGCACCCTGACAGCCGGAGCAGCTGTGCCTGGCCGAAGGAAGAGAACCTTAGGACAAAGTTGGGAAAAGCCCAACTGGGGCCTGGATCCAGTCCACCGGGGTGTCCCCTTCCCAACAACCTACCTTGCTTGGTGCCTTGTACAAAATGCGCTCCTTCTGCAGTGGGCACTTGCTGGGTTTTCGGGGCTGTTTCTTCATCTCCCGATGGCGACAAGAGAATTCTCCATCCATAAGAGCAAGGGACTAGCTGCCTTTTTCCTCTGATTCTATTCTCTTCACCAATTCCAAGCGCTTGTCCCTGTGTGCCAGGCACTGTGCTCGTGCCTAGAGACACAAAGATGAGTTAGATTCAGTCCCCACCTCCAAAGAGTTAGCAATTGCTAAAAGGCTTGCAGCGAGTGCTTTTGTGGCCTAGGTGTTCTTTCCCCCACGAAGACCTTATGTTTTAAAAGATTTGTCAATTAAACCAACTGCATGTGTTAAGCAATAATTAGTTTGTTCCTCCCCCCTCCCCTCCCCTCCCTTTTAACTAATCAAAAGCATATTTCCCTGCCTGCACAGCAGCTTATCAGCAGGAGATAACCAGTGTTGCCACACTGATATAATTCCAGCCCAAAGCAGAGCCTTGATGAATTAGTTAACCTGCTCAGCTTTGTTGGAGCTAAATGTACAATGTCTGCAACTGTGTCTGTTTTGTTGAGTTTGGGGGTTTTGTTGTGTTGTTGTTGTTTTCTTTCTTTTTCGAGATAATAAAAAGAGTTCCGGGGTCTCCATCACTACCTTCATAGACTCCCAGTGCCCACACACCCTGAACTAGAATTACTGATCTACTATAAGCACAGAAAGAAGGTGCATGCCTAGCACTGTGGGGTTTGAAGGAGAAGGGGGTCCCATCCTATCATAGAGCTCAGGGGCATAGAAGAGGGGCTCCAAAGACAGGGGGAGATGGGAGGGAGGTTGGGATGCAGGAGAGCATTGCTGGGTGTTCAGGAATGCTGAAAAAGTACAGGTTTTCCCAGGATGTGGGTTTAGGTGGTGAGAGGAAAGGTGTGAGGCCAGACAAGATGGGGCTATAGTGCTTAGCAGCTTGATGGCCAGGCTGGTGAGTTTCCCCTCACGTGGTAGGAGACAGGCTCATCTACGTGTGTGATATTCTTTTTTTTTTATATATTTATTTATACATGCAAGCTGGGGTACAGGCCAGAGGCGTGGGGCGGCGAGAGGGTTCACCAGAGACAGAGTGGGGAGCAGAACAGGCAGATCAGAAATACACTGCTGAGGGGTGCAGCGGGCGAGGCAGGAGGGGTCTGCCGCACCATGTGGGAATCTCCCCTGTTGGGCGTCGAACTCGCACTGCCGCTGCCGACAGCTCCATAGCGCAGCGCCCAACCGCTGCGCCACAGGGAGGCCCCTGCGTGTGTGGTATTCTGAAGTCAGAGTTGTCCCATCCTTTCCTTACTTAAATCCTCCAATGCGGCCAGGACCCACTACCCCTGAGCTTGTATAGAAACCTTTCATAACCAGGCCCCGCCGCCACTCTTGCTTCCCACCCCGCAGCTTAGGGCCCAGCAGTACTCTGCGATCCCACTTTTCTCGCTCTATCATGCCTTTCCCTGCCTTCATGTGTGCTATTCCCTCCCCCAGGAATGCCCTTCCTCTGAGTCACATTTCCAGCCTGTGCCTCCTTCAGAGCTCTGCTCAGCTGTCACCTCTTCCGTGAAGTTGCCCTAATCCCATCCCTACCCTCGCCTGGTCGCTGGCACTTTTTTTTTCTTTTTACATTTTTCTTTTCTTACTTTAATTGAGATAACATTGGTTTACATTAATTTTGCCATTTTGGGAGGATAGGATTCTCCCTCCGGTATCACCACTCTAATGCACTCACCACCAATACTCCAATATGTTTCCTTCCCTTTTTGTTTTCACTCCTCTGCTACCTGTTCCTCCTGTGGATGCTTAAATTCAATGAACTTCCAAGGGTTAATTTTTAAGCTGTCTTTATCTGACCCTTACTTTGGCTTCTCTATATTCACATATAAGTGACACTATGGTCGCTGGCATTTTATGCACCCCTCTCGTGGCATTTCTCCGGCTGGAGGTGGTTCTTCACAGCTCTTCTAGAACGAGAGACATAAAGACACAAAGTAGGAAGGAGTCCCTTCCTGTAGGGTTGGCACAGGCCTGGAAAGCTGACACGAGTCCAGGAGGGAGATGGGGGCATTGCTGCCTCTCAGGGTCTGGGACTGGGCAGCACTCGGGACTTCGGCACAGACCCACAGTCGGCGTGACACCGCAAGGCCGTGTTTCCAGACTGGGCATGTTCGTCTGACTGCGTGTGTGCAAGGTCGTGCATATTCACATTTGCACGCGTGTGCTCATGAAGCAGGCAGGGCAGGACATTTTGGTATCAGGCAGCATTTCAGAACATGACAAGTTCAACTCCCACCAAAAGTGCATCGGCCCTTGTCTTAGGCACTGTGGCTGAGATGGTTGATTCAGTAACTCTTACTG
>PVIJ01003560.1:34143-132859 GCA_004024925.1 Scalopus aquaticus
CCGCATGGTGGAAGTTTCTTTTGCATTCTCATCTGGTGTTCTCCCAACAATCCTACCAGGACAGGGCCTCCTGCTCTGGCCAGCACTGAACCCCCACATTTCCCAAAGTGCTGGTGGACCCCAACATTTCTGTCATTTGTGACACTTCCCCTCCTTCCAAGATTAGTCTTTGTGTAGTTATTTTGACATTGTCAGTGAATTTTGAAATAAGTTGACAGCTGAGAGTATTTAGAGAAGAGAATTTTGTGATACTCCTTGGGAGAATTACAGGTATCCTGGGGCGTCACCAACTCAGGGATGGAAATCCCCAGCCCAGCCCCATTTATGAAGCCTTTTCAGTGCCTCTTACTACACAGTCAAAAAATGCTAATGCTAGAGCCTGTGGGAAGGGGGGTACCAACCAGCCTTGGGGGGATACCTATTAGCCTGGGAGGCCAAAAAGTGGGGGAGAGTCAGTTCCAGGTCGCCACTTAACATGCCACCTGGAGGTAGACAAAACATAGGAGGGTTGAAAGATGCCAGCGTGGTGGCCCAGCTGTGAATGCAGTGGGAGTTCTGAGAAGTGGGTTGGGACCCGAAGGACAGAGACGTTAGTCAGGCAGAAGAGTGGGGGCAGCGCAGGTGGGGCGGAGAGAAAGCCTGGGGCCGAGGACCCTGTGACATCACCGACATCACAGTGAACTGAGCATGAATGAAATTGTATCCCGTTCAACTCAGAGGTCCCTCTTTGTCACACGACCCTCTCCCTTCCCCTCTCCCGTGTAAAGCCCACACACCCCTCCTGCGTCCTTCCCTGGAGACCCCTGGCGGGCGTGGCTGTCTTCCCCGGCTGAGAACCCCCTCCAGCTTGAGCTCAGCCAATCATTTCTGCACTTCCTTCCATCAGCGTCTAGCAGCGCCTCTGCCGTGATGCTCGGCCAGCTCTCCCCACGCCTGTCCTCGTGCCTGGCTGTCCTTGTCACCTCTGCTGCCCGCTCCGATCCATGTCCAGCCTCCGGGCTTCCCCTGGGCCCGGCCCCCCCCATGCTCACGCCACCCCTGAGCAGTCCTGGCGACCTTCGCCCCCACCTACCTGCGCTTTGAACACACCCCGCAGGCTGGCAGGGGACCCTCACCTTCTGGCCTCCTCACTGCTTGGTGTATCCACATCCCGCTCTCCTCCTTGCCTCTGCGCCGCGTCTCCACCTCATGCGCGCCTTCCCCACCTGCATCCTCTGGCTCCTGGGCCCGCCTGCTCCACCTAGCACTTCTCTTTCTTCCTCTTCGAATGTCCTCTTTTGAGGGATTCTTCCTTCCTACCTACAAATTCACTCTGGTCCCTCATGCCATCCCCGCCATCTTAACTACGCTCAGCTGCTCTCAGCCACCTCCATCTTGCAGAACCATAAATCTTGGGATTGTTGATTCTTCAGGAGTCCTCCAGCCTGTGGCTTCTAGGCAGGGCCTGAAGCTCGGGGAGAGCTGGGACTGGTAGCAAGCGGGCAGAGAGACAACTGGCTTGCCTTCCTTTACCTTCGAAAGTCTCAAAATGCGGTTGCAGTCTCCCGCATGCAACTCTTTCCCCCCATCCTTGCAGAGTTCAGCCACCCCCAGTGACTCTGCTTCCAGAGGTCACCGATGGTGCCAGACCAGGGCCCTGGCACAGCCCACTTCATCTGTGAGGGGCGTCTCTTGAAACTCCTCAGCCGCCACGTCTGACCTCGTTTCCCTGAGCGACACCTTTTCTGACTGCTTCTGCTTTGCCTTCCTCATCCCCCCCTCTCTAAGATCATGCTCTCCTAAGGGACCCTCTTACCCTCCCTCTGTTCTTTCTCAACCCTTCGCCCTTGATGGCCTCGTGTTTTCTACCACTTCGGCCATCCCCCAATCTGCCCCTTCTTGCCCTTACTCCACATTTGAAAACATCCCCTCACTTTCTCTCCCATGTAGCCTGCTGCCCCTCAGACTCAATCCAGTTCCTCTTCTTTTCCAAACCACCCATGGCAGTGACAGCACCATCCATGGTCACCCCACTCCCACCCCAGGCCTCAGACCCTTCCCCTTCGTGCCCCACAGCGTGCTGACCCACCGCCAGTGCCACCCATCCGTGTATCGTGCACACTCCCAGCTCTCCCCAATCCAAACCCAGCCAAACATGACCCAGCACTCAGCGCCTCATGTCAGGAGAGGGTTGTCACCCCCAGATGTTTTCCCTCTTACTCCCTGTCAGCGTCTTGTACCGCCTAACAAGTGATTGGTCTGTGTCACCTAAGCAAAGGGAAGGAAAAAAAAGAGTGGAATGGGGTGGGGTCAGATGATGACCACAAACGAGGTGGAGGGGCTTCGACTTGACCCTCCGTGGTCACAGTGGTGCCCGATCCAGGGCCCGCCGTGCAGCGGCACCATTGCCTCTCCCTGGTAAGAGAAATGTCTGGCAGCTGGGGAGGGGAGCTGATTGCCACCTCCAAAGAACCCCCTTACCCCCTGCCTCTACTCCATCTTCTCCTGACTCCGTCCCCCACCCCCATCCCGTGTGATGGAGACACGAGGGCTAAGATGAGAATGACAGCTGCCCAGTTTTGCTGCAGGAAAACCCGTATCTGATGCTGAAGGGGAACCACCAGGAGATGGAAGGCAACGACCGCTACGAGGGCTTCTGCGTGGACATGCTCAAGGAGCTGGCGGAGATCCTCCGCTTCAACTACAAGATCCGCCTGGTCGGGGATGGCGTGTACGGCGTCCCCGAGGCCAACGGCACCTGGACGGGCATGGTCGGGGAGCTGATCTCTAGGGTAAGGAAAGAGCAGGTGAATTGGATTTGGGGGTGGGCTGGGAAGGGAGACGGAAGGGCATAACTATGCTACATGTTTATGAAGTCGGGTCATTCAGACGATCCTGAACGCGTCTTTCATTTATTCCACATTCATTCTACAAGTCTTCACTCAGCTGACACCCAGCCAGGCACTGGCCATGTGTGTTGGTGAGTGAGGCCACCATGCCACTTGCCCCGTAGTTTCACTGCCCAGTGCTTGCAGCAGGCGAAAGGGACGGCTGACTAACCTGGGTTGGAGAGTCCGGGTTCCATTTTGGATAATGCAGTTGTCTTTTGCTTGTTCAGGCCATTCTGTTGCTCCCTACAACCCTGCAGAATTTGGAAAGGTCCTCGAAAGTAGAATGCACCTATGTGACTTGACTTTGACTCTTGGAAAGTGCTGTCGAGGGAGACGTGGTTAAATAACGGGAGAAGGGACCAACTGTCAGAGGAATTGGTCCAGTTATGGTTGTTTGGTGACTTGTATTATCTTCTGCTGTTGTTAATGTGCGTTTACAACCCCAAGGCCAAGGTGCACTGGGACAGGCTGTGGGTTTTCAGGGTGAATGTGGAGACTTGATTAACATGCAAGTGAGCATCATAGAATGTCAGTCATCTGTTCGGGGAAAGCAAGGAGATAGAAAGTTCTTCCAAGGCGACATCTCTTGTTTTCTTGATATGCACCATTAACATCTGTAAAAATTAATTAAGTCGTTACTAATTCACTGTCCATACTTCTATCACCGAGTTTTTGTGGTGACGATAGATAATGGGTACCCAATGCAGAGAACACAGACCTCGGTTCTCAGTGCGACCTTGAGCCAACCCCTCTTCCTCTCTGTGCTTTCCTAGTGCCGGGGAGCCCCAGCAGCCTCCCGGCGAGCACAGCACCAATGTGCAAGGTGCTTTACATACATTATCTCTAATCCTCTTTAAACACACCTTTTAGCTAGTTGTTATCCCCATTTTATAAATGAGCCATCTGAAGCTCAGAGAGCTTGAATGAAGCCACATAGTTAGACTATGACCAGGCTGGGATTTGAATCCCAATCTCTCTGAATCCAGAGCCTATGTTCTCCCTGCTGCAGCACGCTGCCTCTCCTGGACTTTGATGTCACAGAAATCCAGGCCCTTCATCCCTCCTTCCCTTTTATCCTCCCTCCTTTTCACCCTTCCTTTCCTTACTATATTTCCTTCCTTTCTCCCTCCCCTTTACTTACTAAATGAGTATGATTTTAGAGAGATATATACTTAAGATATAAAATACATTTTTAAAGTCCCCGTTTTCAAGGATGAAAACATTGGTTGGGCACCAAGTGAGTGGTCCTTGACAATGTGTTGTGGAAAGTTCTGCAGAGACAAGAGCATGGAAAGGGATTTAGGAGCTGGGGAGGAGGCTGCTTAGGAGTTTGCCTCAGTCCAGACAGCAGTGCACTCATCCAGCAGGGCAAACCCAAGACTTGTTCAGGGAGCTGGGAACCATCCTAGAGTCCCGAATGAACTGGTTCCTATGTGAGGCCTTACCCCTGGGGAGAGACTTGCAAAAAGGGAGAACCTGGCCAATCCATAGAAGGGCACAGATGGCCGAGGGAGCCCTGAAAGCATCTCACAGGTCAGGGAGCAGAGGCGAAGACCCTGCAGAGAGCAGTTGCCATCTTGGAAACTGAAGCCCACTCTGCTGATGATGTCCACGCTTCAGCAGAAAAGGAGGTGCTGCTTTTCTCAACAGCCCCAGATGCCCCCACCCCCTCAGAGAACAGCCTTCTTGTTTGGGTTCCACTGTGGAGGTACTGCCCTGGGGCGAAACCAGAGAGCTGAAATGCCAGGCTTTCCCCTTCCCTCCTACCCTGTCCTCAGTCACCTTCAGCCCGTTGCTTCAGCCTGGTGCTGGGAGGGTGACTTCAGGGATGGCGAGTCAGTGCACAGCCATCCCCTTCTCGTCCCCCTAATGAGCTGTGACGTGGGCTGGCAGGAGGACAGCAGTCCTGGACTCAAGGACACACAGCGCCATGCCGAATAATGGGCAATCAGAAGGGGATCTTAACATTCACCCTGGGTTGGCTTTCAAGCCACAACACTCCTGCTTTGGTCTCAAGACTTGGCTACATAGTATTGGGAGCGAATTCATTAACCCCTTCATTCAATAAACATTTATTGAACACCTTCCAGTGTTCTAGACCTTGGAGAGACCGTGTCCAAAGTAAACATGGACACTTCTCTCATGCATCTTTCTGGTTAGAAACAGATAATGATAAATGATCCCATTAATATATAATTTCAACATTTGATAAATGCAAAAGAGGTGAAATAGAAGCAGCTATGAGAGAGTCTTTAGAGGGGGTTGGAATCCAGTCTTCAAGGCCAAGGGGCAGGTTAGGCGAAGGCTTCCCTTGGGAAATGATATTTGAGCTGACATCTGAATAGAATGAGAGAGCATTCCAGGGTGTCTGAATGCCACTGGGGTGAGAGTGGGCAGGAGTCGGGTGACACCAGAACCCAGGCTCCCTGTGCCAAGATGTTCCCCCGGGATTTCAATAGCCCCAGGGCCTAGATCCACCTCTCGCTGCCCCCCCCCCCAAAAAAAAAAAAAAGCTGCACAGGAGCACTTCAGAGGACCTAACAGCAGGTCCTTGGGGCTACTGAATGTCCCTGTGGGAAGAAGTTACCACACTAAATCTGTCACTTACACAGTTGAGGAAACAGAGGGTCGGGGACCTTGAGGAACCACTGACAACCACTCAGCTGGTACATTCCGAACCAGCATTTAAGCCCTGGTGGGACTTGAGCACTCCTGGTCTGAGAGCTCCGATTTTGGTGTTAGACCTAAAGTTTCATTCTATCCACTTACTAGCTGTGTGTGCCTGAAGAAGTGATCTTATTCTTCCCCAAGCTTCAGTGTTTATCTGAAAAAACTTTGGTAAGGATTTACGTCCCGCACACACGTACACATGCACGTGCAGGCACACACAGAGCAGTTGCCATACGGGAGCTTGAGCGTTGTCTTGGGCTTCCTGGAGAACAGACCCGAAGGCAGAAGCTTGCATGCTAACTCAGGCAGTGACACTCCAAGGCAGCCAAGGAGGGAGAGCACATATCAGGGCCATTTCTTTGCATCAGGCGCAGCTGATTGGTCAGTCTTCGGAGAGGCCTTGTGACACTACTGCCTCACCAGCCAGCATAGCAGAGGGAAAAAAATGTGTCTGCAGAGGCCCCATCTCTCCTTGATAAAAGTTCACCCCCCGCACCCCTCCCCCATGCTCTGGGGTGTGCTCCGGGACCCTGCCTTAAAGAAGTCAGATCAATGCAACAGTGACAGCTCTCTCAGCAGGCCACATCAGGTGGCCTGGCCCAGTGCATATGCGTCCCTCCCCACCCTCCCTGCCTCCAGCCCTGCCTGCAGCTGGTTGAACCACTGCCAGCCTGGTTACCAAGAGGCCCACTTATTCTCGCATCTCAGAGCCTCAGGCTAGAGGCACACAGCGCAGAGTGAGGTGAGGCAGTGGGAAGGTCACGGAGGGCAGACACAGGGGGCCAGCCAAGCAGGTAGAATGCGGTGATGATATGGCCCTACCAGCACGGCAGAACCTGCCCAGCTGCCCTCTGCAGAAGACTGAGGCCTCCCTTTGCCATCACTAAGCTGCACTTGGTGCCAAGCCGTCAGCTGGAGGGGTATTGGTAACACCAAGTAGGGATCCCCATGGCTGCATGAACCTGGGTGTGAGCTGCGCTGGTTTGGCCTGAGAGTGATTATGTCAGGCTCCTTTAGGTCCAGCAGGCTCTCTTACTGTGCCGCTGTCTGCTGCCTGTTCGAGGAGCATGTGTTCCCCAGTGCAAGAAATACAGTGAAGTCGATGGCTGCTGAGAGAGACAGCCATTTTGTGCGTCGTGGCGGGTGTAGAGGGGAGCCCGCCATTTCATCATGGGCGCCCAGAGGCCCGGAACCAGTTCCTCTGCAGGGCTCAGGAGTTACCTTGCAGGCTCTTGTGGCTGGTGGGGACACACTCACTCACACAGGTCATGTAGCACTGGGGAGGGGGAGGGAGTGTGTAAGGATGAGGGACTAAGAGTGAGTGTGCAGAGCTGCCAGCTGCCTTTTCCCCGGTTTGGTTTCGAGGCAGAGAAACAAAGGCCCGATTTAATCAACTCCCACAACACAGAGCTGGTAGCTGGCTAAGAAATCTTTATTTTTAACTTTTTAATTAAAGTATTTGTAACATTGGTTTACAAGGTTGTCTGTGTTTTAGGCCTACAGGATTGTACCTTATAAAATGTAGGTTACCACACCCCACCGGCCACAGAAGCCCCAATAATCCTCCACCATCATCACTGGCCCCCTTCCCCCTTTGCCCTCACCCCTCACCCACCTCCTCTGGTGGCCTCAGCTCTGCAGGCAGATTGCAAGGGTTTGTTTTGGTCTAGTGTGTCACTCCTTCACTGTGTCGCTTTATAAGGGACCTCTGAGAGTCTGAAGACCACAGAAGCTTCCAGCATGTCCAGGGAGTGGGGTGCAGGCACACAGGCGCATGTCCTCTCCAGCGATGTTCTGAAGCCTCATTCTTTCCACGTCTGTTGTCACCTGCTCACCCACCTGGTGGGCTTGGCTACATGGTGCATTAGTTAGAGAAGAGCATTCAAGCATGTTTTTGGCATATGTTTGGAAATCATCGGAGCATGATATGGGTGTAAATCCCATTAAAGGTGGGAGTGTGCTTGGAGGGAAAACAAGTGGATGCTCATAAATGGGGCCAGGTGGGTGGCCTCCCAGCCCGGTGCTGTGTCTGAGCAGCGGAGAGGCTGATGGCTTGGGAGGCTCTCAGGCTTGGGTTTATTTTGCCCCCGCCATAGCCTTCACAGCTGAGCCCACAGCAGGCCTGCCCACAGCAGTGCTGTGTCTTGGTGGAGGATATGTGGTGGAGACGAAGGGACACTGGAGAAGCTTGAAGAAGGAGGTGGCTCAGGATGTCTCAAGGGTCGTCTTGTCTCACTCCAATAAATTTATTTGAAGTGAGGTTTTTAATCGAATGAGTATTTGTTTGTAATGTATGTTTCAGGTGTATAGTCTTAAAAATCAATGTCTGTATATACCATGTAAATGATGTTTGCCACGAGAATTCTAGTTTCCATTACCATTCAATTGATCCCTTAACCTAATCTACTCACCCCATTAAAGTGAATTTTCAACTGACGTTCTTCAAGTTGTTTAGATACAAGATGGATATAGTCCCCTCTTTAATGGGGGACCAGTTGAGTAAAAGCCAGGTGAGCACAGCTTTGATGGAGAAGTGTGGGGGTGAGTGAGAAGGCTAGAGAAAAGCTCCCCATGTACAGTGACATCTTGGAAAGACAATTGCAGGGGCCAATCTCCAACCTTAAGCTTTAGGAGTGAGAAGTTGGCCAGGTAGCAGAGGGCCACGGAGAGAGAAGTGCCTGCCGGGAGGGAGAGGACATGGCGTGTGGAGACATGAAAGGGTCTGGATGGGTTCTGTTTCAGGTTAGTTACCTGCACCAGAGCATGGTGGCAAGATGACACTGTGGATTCCATAGCTTTCTGGAGTGCAGAATGGAACCAGGTCAAAGGTTCTTGTTGCAAGAGATGCTGAGAACCAAAAGTACTTTGGGAGGTAGAGAAAGAAAGGTACACATTCAAAGGTTGTCTTGAAACTTAAAAGGTTTTTTTCTTCTAGGTATATGACTTATATCACATATGATATAATATATACAATCCTTTCAAAACATATATATTTTTCAATTAAGCATTACTGTAACTACCATCTAGTAACATTTCAGTATCATACTTCCTGATTTCTCCATGAACATATATTTTACACAAGTTCTTTTCATAAAAGAGATCCTAGAATATATAATGTGTGTACTATGTGCAAGTCCTAGAATCTGGAACCTGTTGAAATTTATTTAAAAGATTAATCCTCAGGACTCATGGTTTCTGACTTGGGCATCCGGACGGATGATTGTCCTGGTGATTGAGGTGAAACATCAGGAAAAAAACAACTCTAGGAGGAAAAAGGAAGATGAATTTATCCTTGGAAAGGGTAGCACTGAAGTAACTTTTAGACATCCGGATAGAGATATTCCACAGAGAGCTGGCTAGAGTGAGTCGGCAGACTAAGACTACAGATGCTAGAGTAGCAGGTGAATAGTAGGTGGCTACTGACATTATGAGTAGGGAAGGAATTGCCCAAGGAGAAAACCACATGTTCAAGATGGAGAGAGAGGAGAACCTGTGAAAGCTCCTGAAGAGAACGGGTAAAGAAGTTTTCCACCTCTTGAAAGGAAGTGCAGAAAAGCACTGAGCAGATTTAGCAATATGGAAGTCACTGGCAAGAGCCGTGCAGTGGGTGGTGGGTTGGGATCAGTTTGCAAAGGCTGAATATTCTTTAAAGAAGCTTGGCTTTTAGGGGAGAGCCAGACAAAGGGTTGTAGCTAAGGGGAGCTGTGGAGCTTGAGAGGAAGAGTTGTTTGAGAGGAAATGGAGGCTGCTCAGTGAAATGTGAAATACAGTTTCACTTCTCCTGGGGTGCCCGTACTCAGGGCTTAACCAAAAGGAACGCCTCGCACACACTTGGTGTGGGTGGAAGGACTCAGTGAGGCTGCTCAGGAAATGTGGGGAGATTCACATGCCTGGAACATTGTCGGGGGGTTGGGGTGACAGGAAGGAGTAGATGGAACTGAGGGGAGACTACATTCATTAAGGGATTGAGGAGTCCTTGCTAAGCCACTAGCACTTCTTCCCAAATTGGCTACAAATCCACCCCTGGGGTCGGGGTGCATCTGTCCTGGGTGTTGTCTCAATATCCCTTGACATTTGAGCAGTAACTTCCTGTTTGAACTGCTTTCACAGGCATTACTTCTTTATCCTCCATCCAGCTCTATGAAGTAAGTACTAGGATCCTTATTTTATAGCTAAACAACCTGCCACATCCAGGTCCAAAATGACCTGCCCAATGTCCCATGGCCAGTGAGTGGCAGAGGTGGGGTGAGGCTTAGGTAATAACACAGGCACTTCCTGCAGTTTCAGCCTCATCTCCTCCACCCACAGTTGGCATTCACTTCTGAGATGTTCTTGTAGGCAAAAGATTTGGAAGATGTGGTGCTCAAGGTTGAATCTAGTCCATAAAAAGAGGCTCTTCATATGTAAAGTGGGTTGCTGAACAGATGACCTCTCGGAATCCTTCCACCCATAAAGTGTGAGCATGCACCCTAGGAGGGGTGAAACTGCACTTCACATCCTTGGAGCCCAACTTGGGAGAGAGCAAAGCACATTGGGGAAGAGACAGAGGCCTCCTCTAGCATCCAAGTTCAGAATTAAGTACCTCCTTGGTGTTCCTGACCACACTGGCAGAATGGCACATTTAAGTTCAAAGAGAAAAGGGCCTTGGAAGACCGAAATCCAAGACTCATAAGCCTTGGACATCAAATAGCTCTTACCAATGACATTTTGATGAATTAAGTGTAAATGAAGCTCAAATGCCTCATTCCATTTCCCCTCCTGGGTCCCTTTGCAAGAGGATTGCGAGGAGTTTGCCAGAGACCCGGGGGACGGAGGGGCTGTTCACGGCTTAAGTCCACTGGGAGGTTGTCCAGAGACGTTTTGCTGAACTCAAGAAAAGATACAACAACTAGTCTAGTCTCCTGGGATTACTTTTCACCTTGAAACCAAAACTATTTTAACTGCAAATCGGTCATAAAATTCTATTCTTTAAAATAAAGAAACTGATCCCGGGGCTAAAACTGAGTCTTCAGCTTTCTCTGTGTGACAGCCAGACAAACAGAGGGTTTTACCCTGCCTTCCATTAAGGCTTGGCTTCTGTACTTACTGAAATCAGGAAGAGATGGGCTTCAGTGAGAATTCAACCATTTTTTCATTCATTCATTGACCAAAATGTGCACTCTCTGATAAACACTCTTTGGTAAGGAGTACAGCAGAATGTGCTCCAGGAGACAGGCAGGTAAACCAAAAACTACTGCACAGGGAGATACGTGCTCAAGGAATATTAATAATGATGCTAATAAAGATGGTTAACGTTTATTAAATGTCTCCTGTGGGCCAGGCACTCTTCTAAGCCCTTGTCTATATAAACTCACTTTGTCCTCACAGTCATCAAATGCTGCAGGGAAGACTGAGTCACAAGCCAATAGGGAAGGTGTTCGAGGTCACGTGGGTAGGGAGTGGCCGACAGAGATCTGGTAGAAGTATGGACAAGCTGTGGTGTGGATATGAGTGGGGAGGGCTCACCCAGAAAAGGACGATGGAGTCGAGGGTGAGGAATGAGAAGCATCATCTCTGTAGGAGAGAATGTTGTGGGCACAGCGGCTGCCGAGATGGGAGCAGAGCAGTGGATGGCCGAGTGTGGTGGGCCTCGGGGCTGGGAGGGAGCAGAGAGCAGTGCGGTAGACAGGGCTGGATGTGACAGGGTTTATATGTTGGGAGTTTTAAACTCTGTCCAGAGGGCTATAGTGGGGGAGGTGCTATTAAACACCAAGATGGTTTGTTTTGCTCTAAGAGGGGAGTAGCATAATTGGCTTTGGTTCCAGAAGGCTACTCCAGCAGGCGAGTGGGTGGATTGGAGGTGGGAGACAAGATGCAGGGGAGCTGTTAGACAGCCACACAGGGGGCCAGGTAGATGGGACGGAGCCCACATTGAGGGCTGCAGCTGGTGAGGATGCCCAGCAAGGGAGAAGAAGGCAACCGTGTGGGATTCCAGCATGTCATTCTAAGTTCTATTTGGTGGAGGGGCATCCTTTCCTGCAGACAAGTGAGCCGAGCCCAAGTGGCCCTGCCTTCTGGGGGAGGAGGAAAGACTGTCTGACTTGGGGAGGGATCCTGTCTGGGATGGCTTCTTGAGGACTGCACGTCAGGTCGCCCTCCCCACGCAGAGCCCGAGTCCCGGGAAGGGAGGCAGTCCGTCTCCTCGTTGTCCTTGAGAATTAAAGGTCTGGACCCTGGACTGCATCTCGGGCCTCAAGCACCTTCCCTCTGCCCCCCTCTCCAGCCCGCCCCCCTTTACAGCACTGTCTCATTTTAACTTCTCATAGCTTCTTTTCTGTCACGCCAGTCCCTTCACCCACCTGATAAAAAGCCTAAATAACGGCAGTTTCGAGCCTGCAGCCGCTCTCCCTTTCCTCTGGGATGACGGTATCTGCTGTGGCCAGTACAGCTGTGCTCTCAGGTCTCCTCTGATGGCCTCCCTTGCTCCCCATTCAGAGGCGAGCTCCCCACAACGCTGCACAGGGCTTGTGGACCAATGTGAGCCCCAGATAACTTCTGACTGGCACCTGCTTTAGTGGAGGGCTCTGTCTGAAGCCATCAGCTTCTCCTTTCTCTCGATTCCCTGAGCTTTGTAGAGAAGGGGAAGGGGGTCTCTGCTCCAGACACTCAGCACACCTCGCCCTAGTTCAAAGCTGAGCCCCCAGCAGAGAAAGGGGTTAGAGGAGAGTGTTGGTCTTATTCCCCTCTAGGTCCCGACAGGGACAGGGTGCTGTGTTGGGGCTCTGCGTGCTGTCATTAAATCCTCATGTGCTGAGAGGCAGGGATTGGGATCCCCTCCGCAGAGGAGTATGTGGAGGCTCAGAGAGCTCTGGGATTAGCCCAGGCTTGGACACACACACCCTGTGAGGGCCCCGAGCCTGTGCTTCCTAGACCACCAGGGGGCACAGGAGAGCTGGTGGCCGGAACAGAAAATGCCATACATGGTGGGTCTTCCCCGCCTCTGTGTCTACCTGCTAGAACCGGGGGAGGAAGGGATAGGCTGGCCCAGGAGACCGGCGCTAGGGAGGTCACTCTGAGTTTGAGAGGGACACTGGGTGACACAGACATCCTCAAACCCACTGTCCGGGAAGTGGTGTTACTGTAACTACTCCTGCTTGCAGGCTGAGAACATGGCCCCAAGGAGACCAACACCTGGCAGTGCTAGAATTTGAAACCACGTCCCTTTTCTTTGGAGGCTGTCCAGCTAGGCGGGCAGACAGACAGACAGAAATTATTAGCCCAAGGTTGTATGGAGTCAGTGTTTTATTAGAAGTATAAGCCACATCATACTCAATAGGAGGCAGAAATTACTTCTCAGTGGGGACCCCCAGGGTGGAGTCTTAGTGGAAGTAAAACTGGCATCTCCTTGAGGGCAAGCACACTGATTATCATCCAGATATCAAGGTGCATCTGGAACACAGTGAAATGTTAATAAATAGGTCAATAGTCACAGCCTACAGAGCAAGCACAGGTGACAAGTACTCCTGGCCTTAACTTAGGGAGGTGATCCTCAGCGGGTGTCCATCAGCCCAGCTGTCAACCCAAGACTTAGAAAACCAGACTATCAATTGATGAGTCAATCAAGAGATGTAATTTCACATGCGCTATGTGTCCTATGTGTCTGTCACAGTGCTAGGGGCTTAGGGTAAGAAGACATTTGAGATATCATTCTGTTTTGAAAGTTTACAGTCCAGATGATATAGAGGCAAGGAGAGGACAGATCAAAGAAATGTTTACTCTGGTGTGGACATGAAAGACCAGACGTATGTTGCTAGGGGACCTGGGGGAGGACCAAGGAAACGACAAAGCCCATCACATGGAGGACGCACAGCTGAAACCCTTATTTCCCATCAAGCTGTCGCAAGCCTGTGGCCTCTCTGGAATCACAGAACATGAGCCCCCGAGAAGGTCAGCCGCGGATCCAGGAAGAGACCTCAGGGCTTTGTCTGCCGGTTTTAGATGCCTACAATGGTTCTTTTCTACCAAAGAAGTTGATTTGGGGAATTGGAGGTTTGGAGTTCAGTTATGTTCAGACCTCCTTCAGTAGCTTCAGACTGGGAACTCCTCCAAACCCCATGGGCGTCTAGAAGCAGCCTGGGAAATATGTCAGAAGGCTTACTTCTTGGGAATGATTTCTGCCCTCCCCACCGAGTACCAGCTGTTAAGGGGAGTGAGGGGTCTGCAAAGGAAATGAAAATGTATTAATTAAGCATCTGAAAGCTTCTAAGAGATTGGCTTACTGTTAAGGAGAACAGACAGGCAGTAGAGAACTGATTTGGGGCAGGGGGGGGAAAGGAGCTATGAAAAGTGATGTGATATCTCCTGAGTCTGACTGTGCGCCCACAAGGAAAAGGTGAGACGTTACGTGCAGACTCAACTATTACCAGACTCTAGTCTGATGTTGGGGGTGCTTCAGAAAGCTCCATTTCAGCATGTGGGCTCTTCCGTCTTGTTCTCCAAAGCATGTTCTCATCTGCCACCCAGTTCTAGTAATTCAGCTCCCAATAATCCCCAAGCCTCAATTTCTTTTTTTTAAATTTTATTTATTTGTACCTACAAGCTGGGGTATAGGCCAAAGGTGTGGGGTGGCAAAAGGATTCACCAGAGACAGAGTGGACTGAAATAACAAGCAGATCGACTGAAATACACGACTGAGGGGAGCAGCGGGCGAGACAGGAGAGGTCTGCTGTGCCATGTGGGTCAGCTCTCTGGCTGGGTATCGAACTCATGCTGCAGTGGCTCTGGATAGCTTCATAGTGTTGTGCTTAACCTGTCGCGCCACTAGTGAGGCCCACCCAAGCCTCAATTTCTGATATTGCTAACCCTGGCCCTTGTGCTCCCCTCCTCAGAAGTATGGATCCTGTTCCTGAAGCTGGAGCCAGCACCCATTAACTCCACTGTCCTTCCCTTCCTCAGCCAATATTATCTCTGCGTTGATTCAGCATTGATGGTAGTTTCAGGTTGAATAAGACAGCTTTTATTTCCACTGAGCTCACATCCAAATGGATAGAACCTTCAAGTACAGCTGTGCAGGTTGCATATTGCACAAGGGGTGTGCTCTCCCTGCTCACTAACCATTGCTTTAGGTGGTGTTGTAGCCACCTGTAGATTCTCTTCTACAGAGATGTTTTTGTTTGCCAAGCCACGTGCCCACTGTCTTGTGGCAGATCGATTTTTATAATTCATACAGTAGCCCCCCCAACTATACTGGAAAGAGGCCTAGTGCATAAAAATAACAAGACCATAGCATTTGGTATATGCAAAGTGTAATCATGTACAAACTTTATGGAAACAGAGGAAAAAGCATATCAATAGTTCATCAGCAGGGAAACCAGGCAAGACTTTAGAGCAGAACTAATAACATTAATAGCTATTTTTTATTGAGTGTCTACTACCTGCCAGGTATTTAACATGCATCATTTCCTCTCCAACAATAATCTTACAAGATAAATGCTGTTAATCACATTTTAAATGAAGACACTGAAGTTAACTCTGGCTTAACAGGCTAACTCCGTCACACAGCTAATAAGTGATTGATTCTGGAATTCAAAGCCAAGCCTATCTGACATCAAAGTCCCTGGTCATTGTAACACACTGTGATGTCTCTGAAGGAAGTAACAGTCAAGTTGGACCTTTATGGACAAGAAAGAATGTGACAAGCGTCAAGAGGGAAAGAGTGGCAGGATGGGAACTGTGTGGGCATAGACACGGAGTTTGAAATAGATGGCAGGTTTAAGGACCATGGAGAGGGCAGTGTGGCCACATCATAGGCTGAAGGAGGTCAGGTGGGGCTAGAAGGACAAGTCTGGGCCAGGTTATGCAGACCACTGTGAAGAGTTCAGGCTGTATTCTAAAGATAGCAGGGAGTCTGGAGTTTTTAAAGCATGGGGGTGATTAGATCTTTGGTGTAGAAACAGACTCTAGAGTGGTGGTTTTCAAAGTATGGTCCTTGAACCAGCAACAGCTTCACCTAGGACTTAGAAATCCAAATTCTGGGCCCCACCCAGACTTACTGCATCAGAAACTCTGTAGTGGGGCATTTTAACAGGCCCTCCAGGTGATTCTAATGCATGTTCTAGTCCGAGAACGCTCTGTCCCCCTGCAGTTGAGTGAATGGATGGAGTGGGAGGAAGGGGAAGCAATGAGATCAGTGCAGAGACTATTGAATAATTTAAGGGAAGACTTGAATGATGGTAGCAGCAGTAAGACTCAAGTGGTGGTAATGGACTAACCAGACATTTCAGAGTTGAAATGGATGGGGCTCGGTTATGGAGGGGAGAGGGACGTCTCAGACTGGCTCCTGGTCTCTGCTTTGGATAACAGCTGGCTCGGAGGTTCATGAACTGAGTGATCGTGCATGGCAAAAGAGTGGCTCTGCATGGCAGTGATTGTGGGCTATGGCGTGGGGCCTAAGTGCCAGCCGGACTCTGAGGCAGAGAGGGCCAGTAGGGTGAAGAGGGTGAGGAGGGCCAGTGGAAGGGCGGCCGTGGGCCCCCGTGCTGGGAGTGGTCAGGATTGGGTGGTGAAATGGAAGAGGCAACTGTGATCACCCCTGTTTTGGTGCCCCCTTCCTTCCCTCCTGGCCTCCAGGGTGCAGATTCCTGCTCTCTAAATGGGCTAGGACTAGTCATCCACATTTTATGACCCCCGTATCGTCAACTCAAAATGGAAAAGACAGCAACCAGCGCTGGTTATCATGAGATGAGTGAGCTGTGGCCCGCACAATGTGCCGGCGTGTAGAGGACCGTCAGTGAGTGCCAGCCTGTCCTCTGTCCTGCCGTCTGTCAGCCACCTCTTCACTCCACTTAAGCCACTTCATTTGCACTGCCTCTCTGGGCCTAAAACCCAGTTCCTCAGGCTCCCACCATCCTTCCCCAGATGCATGCCCACGGCATGTGTGTCTGCTGCTCTCGCACATGTACTCATCCAGAGTCAGTCCTCCACTCTCCCGTGCTGGCCTGGGTTAATTCCTCCTTGTCACGCCATGTCTGGAGATGACAGAAGCGTAACTGATTCATAAACCAAAGCACCACGTCCAGGCGTGCTCTGGCAGCGAGGCGGCCCCGCAGCCTCCTCAAAGGCCAGCAGGGGTGGTAGACTGTGCTGTCCCGACCCCCTCTCTTTGTAGGAACACAGGCAACAGAAAATTCCCTCCAGAAGGAGTGATCTCTGGGCCATCTCTGGGGGAGGAGTCACCTCTGTTAGGTGACAAGGTGGTGGCAGTGCTGGCGAGGTCACTTGTCCTCAGACTTAGAGAAAAACAGCTTGAGTTGGAAGTCAGGGTCTGTCTCTGAACCTGAAATTAGTAATTGGATATTCCTGGTCTACCATTTGTTCCCCTGTTTACTGAACATATCCGTTTCCCCACACTCTGCCTTGCATTAACCACAGTTTCATCAATAGCCATAAGATCTGAAGAATCTAACAAGACCCCACTGGGCTCTGGCTCTCCCATCCCTTGCCCTCACTCTCTGCTGTATCCCTACAGGCCTGCTCTCAGTTCCTTGCACACAGCATGCCCAGTTCCAGCGTGTGACCTAGGCATTTGCTCTTATACACTTGTATGGTTGTTCTTCCTTATATCTACAACCTGTTTCCCCAAGTCTCTAATATACTGCTTCCTTCTCATTATCTAGGCTTAGCCAGATGTCACCTCCTCTGTGAAGCATTCTTTCTCTGCCACCCTAAGGGACCCCTATTCCCTTTCCTAGTCACTCTCTGCCACCCTACCTTGTGGATTATCTTCAAAGAAATGACCACCATCTAAAGTCATCTTGTTCTAAGGGGATATTTGTTTATTGTCTCTTATCCGTCACTAAAATGTAAGTTCTCTGTGGTCAGGAACTATATCTGTCCAGGCCCCAGCATATAATAGCACTTAGTAATGATGGACGGGCGGATGGATGGATGGATGGATAGGTGGGCGAACTTGTTGATGAGTGATGAAGGCATGTGTAAAGGAATTAACAATGACAGTCCTTGCTCTTAAGGAACTTAGAGCCTGGACAGAAGAGCTCAAAGCTGAGAATGAGTTTTAGCTTTTCAGACGATCCTTTTGACTGATAAGAGGGAACGCAGCCAGTGACCCAGCCAGAGGTGTGGTGCACTCAGCGGGCTGAGGCTGCAGGAGATGGTGTTTTCTCTGGGCTGCCCTCCCACAGCAGCTCAGGGTCCTACACATGCTTCTCTAAATCCCTGCCTGGGCTCTGGCCTCCCGCACAGCTGGGCCTCCAGCTCACCCCTCTGGATGCTCAAGCCCACCCACTTGGATGCAATATTGCCGTAGAAAGCACTCGGGCCATCTCCTCCTCCTCTTCTCTCCCCGTGGGGTGGGGATGTGCAGGGTTAGTCATCTGACTCCAAGACTGAGTCCCAACCCCGTATTTGTTCCCCAAGTCACAGCTCGTTCCTCTCTGCTTCACTCTCTAAGCTTTGGTTGGCACAACTGGCTCTCTGTTCGGCCCCCACCACGCACACATTGATCCTCCAGCTGCCTTTGGATCAATCTTTCCCTGTCTTGCTTTCTGACTTTGTTTCCTTGAGTGTGTGTTTGGAGAGTCGCAGCAGCCTGAACATTAGGGAGCAGACACCCAGATTGCTGGCCCGGACTCCTGCTTCCCACCTGACACCCCCTTGTGCTGTTCTCAACTGCTCCTGGCTCCCTAGACTTCCCTAGACTTGAAATCGCTCTAAAGCTAGTAATAGGCGCCTTTTGTTATATACTTAGTATGTGCCAGATGCAGTGATCAAAACTGCATTGCAAATATTAACTCATTCCGCCTTTAAAGGACCTTACAAGGCAAAATATTATTACTTTATACCATTTTCTAGACCATCAAACTGAAGCTCCAGGGTTGCTGGCTTGTCTAGGATCCTGGGGCTGAGAAGTGGCACAATCAGGATCTGAGCTCAGACAGGTCCACACCGTGTTCTCCTCATTACTGTGCTGAGTGCCCTGAGCACTTGCCCTGCTTTGCTTACCTGGTATGACCTCAGGCACCCAGGCCTGATGCAGTGGCTCCCTGCCCTCCCCAGCAGGCAGACCGGTTCACCACTTGCCTTCCTGTGAATAAATCGCCCTGCTTCAAAGAATCCCAAATGTGACAGTTCCGTCTGTCCTCTGGCCATGCCTCACTCACAGAAATGAATTTGCACCAGAAGGTCATGTGGTGTTCAGCTCGCTTGTTGCCATGGCTTGCCCTTGCCATCTCACAGCTCCTGGCCAAAATCATCTGTGCTTTGGGAGGTTTACGCACAGACTAGTCTTCTTGCCATCCTATAGCTTGTCAGGAGCAACTGACATCCCATTCGTCAGCATGTGCGCCAGGCCTGGCTCGATCGTGCCAATGGCAATACTGGCAGCTACCAAGGCAGCCACCCCAGAGCACTGTTCTGTCCCACTCTTTCTAGAACCTGTTGAGTTAGTCCTTATCTTCTGCAGCACTCCGATACGCTCTCTTGCTTGATGACAAAATCCTACTCCAGCTGTGTCTACATGTGCCATTTAGGCAGCGAAATGAAGACCCAGATCCTTTTAAAAGGCAGCATGTGGTCCAGTCAACAAATTTGGACTACTTAGAAAGATATGTCAACTCTGGCCAAATGGAGGTTCCTTACCCAAATCCCAGAGAAACCCCGGGTGGCAGCAAAACAGTGGACTGACTGGGAGCCTGGCTGGGTGCCAGGGAGGGCTGACTATAGCGCATAGGCAGGACATCAAAACAGAAGGTAGGTGTGGTCGGTAAGTCCAGCAAATGTGTGAGCTGGTCAGCCTACAGGGAGGTGAGTCAGTAAGAACAAATCAGGTAGAAGGGGCTTGCCCTTCAGAAAACCCCACCAGGCAGATGGTGCAGGTCTCCGGGGCTCAAGAAAATGGACAGAGAATGGGGGCAGGGTGTGAAAATCAGAAATAGCATCATAACAATAGCAGAGGACATTTGATGTGTTGCTGAGCAGGCCCTATACTTGAATTTTAATCCTCATAAGTTGGGGAAGTAGACACAGTTACCTTTTATTTTCCCTGCATGAGAAAACAAGTTCAGAGAGGCTAAGTAACTTGCCTGAGGTCACACAGCTAGCAAGAGGCAGAATTAAGCCCAAGGCACTCTGACAGTTCTCACCATAAATATACTATGAGAGCATTGCTGTTGAGCCTGGGACAGACTGGCCACCCTCTCCTGGGGAGAAGCATCCATCTAAGGCGGGGTCTGCCAAGTGCTGGAGAGTGACCTCAGCTCCCAGCGGGGAGTCAGGAGCCCCCAGGGGCTTTGCCTGGTGTTCACAGCACACGTAGCGTTGATGCCTCTGGGAATTCGACCATCTGTTCCGCTGTATGGGCCAGACAGGATCTGGACTTTTCTCCATCCAGATGTAAATGCAAATCCAGTTAAAACATCCAGATGTCCCTTGTTGCCCTTCTTGAATTAGAAGCCACCCAGATGTTCAAAGAGAGATACACAGAAGACGGGCAGGCCTGAGCATGTCTATCTCACATGTGTGAAATTACCAGATGTGGCACCATAGATGCAACCATCTCAGTCCCTTCTGTAGCTGCCGGGTTTCCTTGCCTGGGGAGGCAGGTGTTGGGCTTAAGTTGGCCTTCTCCTTTCTGCTTGGGCAGATCACTTAGCTTTTATTAAAAAAAATTTTTTTTCATTGAAATACGCGTGTAGAGAAGCACACACGTCGTAAGTGTCCACCTGATGAATTATCACAGAGGCCACATACCCTGCGGTTCTCACACAGGCCAAGAAAGACACCAATACCAGCACCCTGAGGACCCCTTGTCTCTGCCCCCAGCAGTCCCCTTTTATTCTCTCTGCCCTTCCTCCTTCCCAAAGGTGACTATTACCCCGAATTTAACACCATGTGTCTTTGCTGAGTCTCACTCTTCTGTCTCTAAATTGCCAGACTGCTGACCGTGAGGTGGCTGTGGGCTCAAATCAGTGTGTGATGAAGAGCCTTGAGGGTGTTTCTGTTGGGGGGACACCAGGTAGGCTTCCTCCCCCAGGAAGAGTGGCCAGAGGCTCATGGCTACCCCTCTGACTCCCTTCCTCAAAGAACTTCAGGCGTCCCTGAGGAAATGCCCCCTGCCCTTTACAGTGGTATAACTTGCATATTCCGATGAGAAATGAGGACAGGACTGGACGCCACCCAGGCCAGGGGTCTGCTTGGCGAGACAGGTGTTCACGCCTCCTGGTCCCATAGAGCAGCTTGGGCCCGACTTGGAGGCAACACTGGGACCCCCTTCCATCCAGCAGGACAGTAGGGGTCGGGGAAGCAGCTGAGCGGGCCCATTGACTTGGAGCAGAGAAGGGGCGAGGGGGAGGCCTCTGGGAGTTCTCTGTGTCTGTCAGCGATGCTCCCAACAACTGGTGGTGCTTTATTTCACACCCCTAATTACAGGCCTGCGAATCACACCATTCCCAATTACAGAGCTGACAAGTGGGAAGGGAAATAAGGGAAAGATGGCAGCGGAAGCTGGTGGGACAGTCAGGTTCCTCCAACAGCAGAAGCCGCTTGCCCGAGTCTGCTGCGCATGCTCTATGGGACACCCCGACCACCTGCATGGGCCTGGCAGCGTAGGTGTAGAGTAGAGCTGGCTCAGTCTTCTTGGTCAGTGCAAAGTCAGGGCTTCAAGTTTGATCCCCAAGTTGTCCAGTTAGCCTTGCTCCAGGTCAGGGCCCCATGAGTGCACCCCAGATCTGACCCAGCTTTGGGGGCAGTTGGCAGGGACAAGAGAATGGCAGAAGCTATGGACCCACTGGTTGAAAGTCAGTGGCTGTTTTCATGTGGCCTGTAGATACCTTTACTGTCCTAGGGGCTGGAGGGTTTATCACTTTGGAGGGAAAGGGGATATTTTGATTTAAAAATAGGCATATCATCCAGAAAAATCAGATAGGATTCTAATTCTTTTGTTAGTGATCAATCCTCAGAAAATCGGGTGTGAGGATGACAGTGACACAGGGGCGATGAGTCCAGGACCCAGCTTTTCAAGACCCCCCTGCCTTTGCCGTGTCCGTCCGAGACCCAGCCTCCCATACTGTCTCTTTTTCACACCTCAACGA
This sequence comes from Scalopus aquaticus, assembly GCA_004024925.1. NCBI lineage: Eukaryota > Metazoa > Chordata > Mammalia > Eulipotyphla > Talpidae > Scalopus > Scalopus aquaticus. The sequence goes on from PVIJ01003560.1 coordinate 55,769, forward strand.
CATCAACACCCTGCAACATACATAATACATATTGGTTTTCCAGTGATGGGATTTCTTTGTGCCTACATTGATGTTTCTGAAATAATAACTATTTTCAAATAAAACTGAAATTGATCCTTTCACTAACAACAAGATAGCAACTTACACTTCTGTAATAGTTCCTGTTCCAGGCACCTTTCTAAGTGCTCTTCCTATATTAATTCCCTTAGTCTTCACAACATAACTATGAAATATGTATTATTTCTGCCCTCATTTTTGCCATGAGGAAACTAAGGTACAGAGAGGTTAAGTGACCTGGTTAAGATGACTTGGCTAGTAAGTGGCAAAGCTGGTCCTGGCTCTCAGTCATAACACTCTCCTCCAAAATTCTCCCCCAACTCAGAGTAAAGATAAGAAAATCAGATAAGCTAAGCCCCTACTGTCATTGCCTCATCTATTTAGTCACTTGGTTACTCCAATAAATATTCAGGATATTTATTTTGTTTACTTCGTGCCTGCTGCATGCCAGGCACTGTTCTAGGCTCTGGAGCTGTATGTAGCTCTGCAGACAACAGGTTCCTGCTGCCTGGAGCTTGCCTCCTGGACAGATACAAACAACTAAATGAATAAATGAACAAGACAACTTTATTTTTTTTAAAGATTTATTTTTTATTTATACATACAAGCTGGGGTACAGGCCAGAGGCGTGGGGCGGCGGGAGGTTCACCAGAGACAGAGTGGGGAGCAGAACAGGCAGATCAGAAATACACTGAGAAATACACTGCTGAGGGGAGCAGCGGGCAAGGCAGGAGAGGTCTGCTGCGCCATGTGGGATTCTCCCTGGCTGGGCGTCGAACTCGCGTCGCCGCTGCCGACAGCTCCACAGCGCAGCACTCAACCGCTGCGCCACCGGGGAGGCCCAAGCAAGACAACTTTAGATGGTGATTTTTGCTGTGCCAAAAATAAACTGAATAATAAGAAGACAGAGAGTGTCAGGCAGTGATGGGCCCTAGGGGAGAGCACTGTGGCGTCTGCACAGTCTGAAAAGGCCCGCCTAGCTCGGCCAGGGCAGGGCATCCCAGCCAGAGGGAAAAGCCAATGCAAAGATCATAAGGTGCAAGTGACGTGGCCTGCTTCAGAAGCAGGACGAAGGCCGGCATGGCCGGAGCGTGGTAAGTGGTGACAGGGTGTTGCTGGTGGCCTTGCTAAGAAAGTCATTGGCCTGGGACATCTCTCTGGACTCTTGTCCTGCATCCACACTCACACAGGGAACTGAAGAGGCCATTAGGTGGTTCCATAAACTTAGGAGGGAAAAAATTTACATCTGTGTTTTTTTCTAAATTCAAACCCTCCTTCATTATGAATGTGAGCAACCAACTGTAGTGGCGCTGACCATGGCTGTGACTTTGTCACCAGCGGTGTCGTTAGAGCACTGCTGTTCAATCCAGCTCCTGTTACATCACTATTGCAAAAAAGTAATTGTGCTAGCTGTGATGCTGTGCAATAGACTAAACGTAATAAACATTTTAAAAGAGGTTTAAAAGACCTCACCAGACTGCTCAGGGAGTCTGTGGCATAAAAAGATTAAGACGGCAATACAGACGAAAATAGCACAATCTGCTTTGGTTTTTAAAAGCCCCCGCTGGCTCCATTAGGAGAGGTGATCGGAAAGGGGGGCTACACCTGAGTTCCACGCATGAAGGTTTTCAGATTTAATCCTCACAGCAATTGCAAGACGTAGACATTATTTCACCCACTTTAGAGATGAGGAAACTGAAGCCCAGACTTGGGGTCATTTGCTCAGCCGGTGAAGGGCAGAGCTGGGACACAGACATGCGCCGTCCGACCCCAAAGAGCAGGAAGTTTCATGCCAGTGAAAGGGAGTGTGTGGTCAGAGGTCTGCTAGACCTCCTGACCCAGCTTGGACCCCAGGGCTGCACCACTTCAACAGTGAATTGATTGTTACCCTTTCCTTAAACCTGGCTCCCTCCCAAATTCTTCCCACATCAGCAGATAACGCGGGCCAGAGCTGAGCCAACTAAATGTTTCATGGGGCTTTTAATTTAACTCTAAAGAAATTTATCCAACCCTGAGAGCAGACTGTCGCCTCAAGAAATAGCACCAGGGAGCCCTTGGACCTGTGGATGACATTGCTGTTTGCACAGGAACAATGATGCCCTCTCGACCTCGCTCCCTGGGCGCCACGGGGCAGCTCAGCCCCGTGAGCTTGGTCAAAGCGGGCAAATGTGGGCTCAGGTTGCTCTGCAGAGGCTCTGGTGGGGCCTCCTGTGAACAGGAAGCAGGACTTCTTTGGGGCCTAGACACACAGGCTGGGGAGAGAGAGAGAGATAGCTAGAGGGAGAGAGAGAGGCGTGACTGGCTGCTATTCTCTGTTCCATCGTGTGTGGGGGCGGGGGGTAACTGGTGCTCTTTGCTATTCCTCTATCCTTGTTCTCACATCCTGGTCTGAAAGAAGGGAGACTCCCTGGGCTTGGCACCTGATCTCCAGTGCCCAAGGACAACAAACATTTTGCAGGTGCCACATGACCCCAGTTTCTCCTTGGCCCCAGCCACGGCGGGTGGAGCGGGAAGACAGCCTGCTCGCATGGCAGGGGAGCAGATGTGTGCGTCCCTGAGCCGTGTTATTAGAAAGTCTAAATGACGACTCTGCCGACGCCCACGCCAGCGGCGGGAGTGAGCGGCCCGTCTCTTCGGTTCCCGTTGCTGCTCAGCTTGGTGACCCCAGTGAGTCGTGGCAGGTTTCCTGGTCATCTCGGTAGGGCAGGGGAGGGAGAAAGGCACCCAGCAGGTAAATCGATCAGAAGACAGGAAGTGAGCAGACAGCCTAATTTAAAATGGGCTGAGCTGCAGGTGTTAATCTGCTCCGCTGTGCAGCATAAAAGGACTGAAGACGGGAGAATTTGGAAGCTGCTCCGTGAGCCTGTTCTCCCACTTCTTGCTGGGCCTGTCCCTGTCATCTCTGTTCTTCCTGGGGTGTAATTAACACCCCTGCCTCTACCCCTCCGCTGACAACAGCCTTATGCACAGACAGTGGGGCCTCCTGGGCATAATGTCCAAGGTGTCAAAGGGAAGAGGGTTTGGAAGGGGGTGAAAGGAGAAAGCAACCCTCCAGCAAGTATCTCAGGCCTCTAGTCTTCCTCAGGCCGGAGGATGAACTGTATCAGCCACGAAAGCATGAGCTGAATCTGGCTAGAACATTCTGGCTTCCTGGTGAAATCCCCCCTGCAGGCAGGTGTCCCCTTGGACTGGTGTCCCCTGCATACCCTGCTCTGGGTGCTCATTAGGGACTTACTGTGCATGCACGTTGAGGAAGTCCTGATGAACAGGAGCATACGTTAAAAAGCAGAGTGGAGAGCCCTGGGACTTGAGCTGTCTCCATAGCCCAGCTGTGTGCGCTTTAGCAAATTAGTAACCTCTCTCAGCCTCAGTTGCTTTGTCTCTAAAAAGAGGCAACAACTGGGCCTCCCCAGTGGTGCAGCGGTTGAGCACTGCGCTGTGGAGTTGTCGGCCGTGAGCGATGCAGGTTCGACGCCCAGCCTGGGAGAAACCCACATGGTGCGGCAGACCTCTCCTGCCTCGCCTGCTGCTCCCCTCAGCAGTGTATTTCTGATCTGCATGTTCTGCTCCCCACTCTGCCTCTGGTGAACCCTCTCGCCGCCCCGCGCCTCTGGCCTGTACCCCAGCTTGTATACATAAATAAATAAAATTCTTTTTAAAAAAAGGAGGCAATGACTACTTTAATATGTGGCATACAGTAAGGTTTTTGGAGACCTGCTTTTAATAATCTAATGGGAGCTACCACCACAGTTCAGTAATGCATCTCTTAGCAGTGGGGATGTGTTCTGAGAAATGTGTTGGGATTTTCTCATCATGCCGATGTCAGGGTATCACACAAACCTAGCAGGCATAGCCTATCGGGACCACATTGTACACACTATCTGACATTGGCTAAAATGTTGACATATAACTGCAATAGTAAGCGCTAATGACGTTCTCTAAGAGTTTTCCTGTGGCAGGGATAGACTTTGCTTGAGTTGTTCATCTAGTCCTCACAGAGGCTCCCTGAGGGTAGGGTCTATTGTTATGCTTCACTTTATGGATGAGAAAACTGAGGCTCAGAGCTGTAGCAAAGTACAAGGTATGTTTGAGTCTCTAGACTGGCCAAGGGGGACACAAGGAGTTCTGGAAAGTTTCCTTAGGCACCTACTATATGCCAGGGTCTGTGCTTTGTGTGTTATCTGTATCATTTCATTTATCCTCATAACAACCCCAAGTTGGTGATTATTATAAGTGAGTTTGGAGAGGCTGCAAAACCTACCCATAGTTATGCAATTAGTAACTGGAAGGGCTAGAATTGGAACCCAACTTGGTTAGGTGCCAGTGAGACAAAGCAGTGTAGTCACAAGGTGGAGTAGATGAAGAGAGGAACAGTTGTGTCCTTGGATCATCATTCACATAAGGCAGGCAGGGACTAGAGAAAGGGGCTGGTCAGGAGGTTCAGCAATAAGGAACTGGAGAACACCCTCGACATTGTAATATGGAGGCCATTACTGGTCATCTGGAGCGACTTTGGTAGAGTGGTGGTGTGGATGCCAGAGTGTCCTGTGTGGCAGGCACAGTGAGCATAAAAATGAGGATGGCCCTTTCTTTTCTCTCTTGAATCTTTTTTCTTCACTAGAGTAAACTGAATTTGTTACAGGCTCAGGATGCAGGTTGGAATCCTGGTTCTGTCACTTACTTGCTGTTCAGCCTTGGGTGAGTTACTTAACCTCTCTGTGCCTCAGGTTCCTGAACTGTAAAATGGGAATATATTTTATAAAATAGTGATCAAACTCTTAGGAGTATTGTGAGCCCTTAGTTCAGTGCCTGATATACAGGTGTCAGTTGTGTTAACAAATGTTAACTATGTTAATATTATGAATCTGATCCTGTAGGCCATCTGCTATTTAAAAAACTTTAGGGCCTCCCAATGACTCTTTAAAGCATTGCATATTCTGCCAACCTCCTCTTACAGAGTGTTTCCCAGCCTGGTATACTTCAGTCACTTGCCTTCTTCCAGTTCCTGGAATGTACCAAGCTCCTATCTGCCTCAGGGCCTTAGCACATACTGTGCCTTCAACTGGGAATGCTTATCCCAGGCCTTCTCATAGGACTCCTGAGTCACATTTTAGGAAGGCTCCATGCACCTCCCAGACTCAGTCCTCTGCTGAACCTTCTCATGATGTCACATATTACTCCCTGATGACATTTACTATATCCTGGTATCTGTAAACCCTTTCCCAGCAGCGACCCTGCCTGTGTTTGCTCACCCCTGTGTCCCAGCGCCCTATCCACTGCCTGGAGCAGGGCAGAGTCAATAGAAAGAATGAGGGCATAGAGAACATGACCTAGGAAGGGGCTGTGGGGAGGAGGCAGTGGGTGCTGCAGACATCCCTGCCTACCCTGAGACCCCACACCAAGGGCAGAAGCCAGCACATTCCACTTCGCCAAGGCCCAGATACACTCAGTGGCCCCCTGTCACTCTCAGCCCAGTTTCTCAGCCAGAGCCTCAAGCACGTTATCCCTCCCCCAAAACCAGGCTCACTGGGCTTGGAGCTCCTTCCTGTCTGGGTGTTTCGGGATAATGCTCGTCTCCCCACCCCTCCCACCTGCATTCTCATAGCCTCAGACCTGGCCTTGCTTGGAATTCTGTAAGCCTTTTCAATATACAGGGATCTCCAGAGACAATTACCTTGAATGAAGGTTTCCAGGAATGCTCACTACAACCTCATTCTGTGAAGCATTTTTTTTCATTCCAACTGTAGCCTCCCAAAGCTTCCCAGAGTTGAGTAACACAATTACAGAGCTAAATAAATGACAGCCAAGAGCGGGCAGCACCACGGGGCCGAGCAGCCGGTGAGACAAGATCTGTGCAGATGTGACTTACGAAGGAACGGAAGCTGCTGGCCGGAGGAGCCACCGACCTCCCCAGGGACAGAAAACTGGGGGCAGGGTGGGGTGGGGACAGTATAGAAAAGCCAGAGAAAAAAGATCTGGAAGCTGATCAGAGATAGCGTGGTGGATCCAAGAATTCAAAGGCCGCTGGGGAGGTCTTTTAACCCACGCTTCACAGCAGAGAATCATGGAACAAGGAAGAGACTAGAGAGACTGAGTTTGGTTGCCGATCTGGGTAGTCAGTTTTTTCCTTCAGTTTTCCAAATGATGGCACAGAGTGAAGCCTAAGCGAGTCCCTACGTGGCTTTTCAGAGACAGGCAGTTGAACCACATTGTGTCACACTGTGTGTGTTGCAGGGCACCTGGGAAAGGCCACTGGGAACCAGGTGTCCAGGTGCCTCTGTGAGCAGGGCCAGCCCAGCTTGGCGTTAGATGGGGCAGCTGAGACCAGATGTTCCTTCAGCTCATCCTGGCTTAAGCTGTGCCTTATGGAGATGTCGTCATTATCAAGTTCGTCATCTTCATCCTCATCCTCACCCTCCTAACAGCAAATGTGTTGGATTCTTACTTTGAACCAGGCCTCATGCTCAGAATTTGCAGGCATCGTCTCAATTCTCGGAAGCAGCTACTCTCATTGTGAGGAGACTTAGGCTGTATAGAGAGGTTAAATGACTTGTCCAAGGTCACACAGCAAGTAAATAACAGAGTCTCACCGCAAAGCCTATGTCTCAGCCACCTGCTCTCCTGCGTCCGCGTTATTGGTCAGGCAAAGTCTGCGGTGTACAGTCTTAGAGCTCGACCTGACCCACCGCCTCTCTTGACACTCACCTGCTGATAGGCGGGCAGTGCTCAGTGCTACAGCCAAGTAAACGAGTCCCAGAGAAGGTAGTGAGTGGCTGTGGACACTGTGAGAGACCCTGTCCTCTCCTTAGCCTGGCTCCGTGGAAGGAAGGTGTTGCCAGGCAGTTGGGAGCAGGGTCAAGGCAGCTGGAGGTCACTGCAGAGGCGCCGGGGTTGGGTTTTGCCGAAAGGGTTGTCTAGAAGAGGAGGACAAGGAGCCTGAGGAATGGAAGGCCTTGCTCCCATCCTCCTGGGCCTGGTGCTGCCACCAGACTGCTCCCTGATGGTGGTCTCCAGGGAAGCAGCTGGGAGCCCCAGATGCAGACCAGAGTGCTGCTACGCACCCCCTATCTTCCTCCCAGCCAAGCCCCAGGTCCCAGGAGGAAGCAGTGGCTGTGCCGAGGCTTTAGGCTTTGATAGCAGCGGTGGCAGTGACGTGACCCCTATTAAGCTCCATGAGGCAAAGGATAGTGCGTTTTGGAAGTCACCTCCAGTCTGGCTCCAGCCTGCCCACCTCTTGTAAATTCCACAGACATCCAGGAGATAAAAGAGGGGATCTCTCAGAGGCAGAACATAAAGCTCTTCAAAGAACACCTTCAATCAAAAGTGAGAAGAGAGGGGTCCATCTCGTGGAGGGGGTGTATTTATATATCATTGCATGCCTGCACACTCACGCACACACGCTTCACAACTTCTCGATGCATCTACAACTTTGCCCATGCCCCCTTACCAGTTCTACTGCTCTTCCAGCAGGCCCGAACCTCTGATTCTGGGGAGCCCAAGTTTTGCTGGCTTCCCAGCCCCTGGTTGCGCCGCCAGACCCACTCTCTCCCCATGGCGCTTCCTGGCCTTTCTGGATTTTCTTCCCTAGGATAAATCGTCCCTGCCTTGGGTCTCTGTCGGCAGCTGCTCCTCAGAGCTCATTCCCCTGGATCACTCGGTAGCATCTGATTCTGCTGGCCGTCACCATCTTCTCAAGCAAAATAAGGGCGAATTATAGTAAGTTCTACCTCTTTGATCCAGGCAAGATGGAGACCGGGTTTTAGAGCTGGAAGGAGCTTAGAGGGCATCTGAATGACCCCTTTCTTTTAAAGTTGAGGAAACTCAGGGTCAGAGAGTGGACAGCCAGGTCTTCCATGCCCTGTCGCTGCTCTTTTCACTGGAAAACACAGTCCCCCCTCGAGTGGCTGGAGAAGCAGAGGGGCTTGGATGAGCGTCACCTTCTACCTCCCACACCAGCAACCTTTGCCTCCCGGCCCCCTTTGGATGTTAATTTGGTTTCATGGCACATTATCTCCTCATCTGAGATGGCTTTAGCATAATGTCTTTTTAACAAAGGTGAAATAAAATGAAGGCACGCCTTTTGGAAGAGCCCCTGACATTGTTGCTGATACCCCAGGAGACATCCAAACCAAGGCAGAAAATTACTGTTCTATACAGAGTCAGTTCACCATGAAAAACAACCACCACAAACCTCCACGTTTCTTCTAGCTTGTCACTGCCCTTTTCCATCTCATTCCTCCTTCCCTGCCCCCGACTCACTCTTCACCCAGGACGAAGGAAAGAGGGATAGGCTGGGGCAGTGAGTTAGCTGTTCACATAAAGTGGTTTTTCTGCATGGCCAGACTGGGGAGGTGTCTATTGGTAGATAGAAATGTCTAAGCCTGGAGCAAACACACTCCCTGGAGCGTTGCCATTCTTTTTTTTTTTTTTTCAATTTTTTAAATTTTTATATATATCCTTTACATTATCGTGTATTCCCGTTTCTTACCATCAATTCACCCGTGAACTGTCATCATAGTCCCTTGGCTCTTTTTTCCCTATTTAGGTCCCTCTTCCTCTCTCTCCCCTGCAGAATGTCTCTTATTTATGGTTGTCTGTAGTTTTTGTTTTTGTTTTGTGTGTTATTTTGCTGTATTCAGCAAAGTACCTGGAACGCTGTCCATTTCCAGCTTTCTCATCATATGGAGTTGTTTTATCACAATGTCATTGTTGGCCAACTTTTATAAACAGGGAGATGATTTCCAACGTTCAGTCTTACGTTTGCTGTTTTGGTAGGAAAGCTGTGAGGAGTTGGGGAAAAGAAGCTTAACGATAGAGTTGTTGACTTCGGTTACCTAATTGGGGTATGTTTTACTCTCTTCTGGGACTTGTCTTTTTAATTTATTAAGGTATAAATCACATACTGTAAGGGTACAAATCTTAAATGTTCAACTCAATGAATTCTTATCTATGTATCTATCTATTACTACCCAGATCAATATTAGAACATTTCCAAAACCTGAAAGTTCCTTCAGACCCCCTAACTTTTCCTCCCACCCAAAGAAATCAACCTTTATCACCCAAGATTAGTTTTGCTTGATTATATTTCTTTTGACATAAATGAGGCCACTTAGATGTGGGCGTTGCCTTTTGCAACTGGTTTCTTTTACTACAGTTTGCATCTACGAGTCTCATCCCTGAATTTTCATGTAATTATTAGTTATTTTCCAGTGTGCTGTGATAATCTGTGATAATAATATTCTGCAATTTATTTATCCATTCTCCTGTAGATGGACATTTGGTTTGTTTCCAGGTTTGGACGATTATGAATGAAGTTCTGCTGAACATATACGTACATGCCTTGGAAAAGACACTCACTCTTTCCTCTTGAATATGTATCCAGGTGTAGAGGTGTTACAACCTGCTTTACACTCCACATTATTAGCAATAGCTCTCCCTGGAATGTGTAGCTGTTGTTCATTTACCATCTGTTCTTCCAGTCACATTATTGCTCATTCTATGGAGTGGTATTTTGGTTGTTCCAGTTTTTTGTTTGACTTTTGCTATTTTAAACAGTGTTACTAGGAATATTCTTGTGAAAGTATTGTGGCATCAATATACTAAACTTTCTTTTGAGTATGAGCAAAGGACTGAAAATGTTATCCATAAGGTGTGTGAGTAGCTAATCTTGTAAGACAACAGCTAATTGGATCTTCTTTTAATAACCAGAGGAAGGGCTTGTTGTCTTTACCTCTTGCTCATTTTCATCATTGAGTGTTCTAATGTTTTCTTCAAGTCCTTCACTCCAACACAGTGATGTTTGTCTCCCCGAGGTCTACGCAGGGCATGGCTGCCATTTGTGGTAAACCCGCCCCTGGACTGGCATTAGCCTGCTGGCCTTTTATGGCTGTCGCTTCACCCCTGTGCTCATGCACAGACCTCAAGTCTCTGAGGGAGTGAGGTTCTGAAAGGCCCAAACAACCCTCAGAGTCTCCCAGACAGAGGTACTAACAATCTTCTAATCAGACCGCACTCTCTAACCCAGCGCTTGGTTCACTTGCTAGCAGTAATCAGCAGTCTCTTGGAGAAAGACAGAGTGAGCACAATGAAACATTCACATTTTTCACTTTTTATTTAAAATTTCTTATATGTGCACTCTAGTTTCTTTTAAGGCTGGCTTCCCTTTATAAGACCCCGAGTTTGTGAACCTTTGCTGCATCACGTGGCTTCAGCAGCTGGAACGTGAGTTGGGAATAGAGGCATGGGGGTTCAGATGTTGAAGAAACCCACCTTACCAATGGATGTGTGTGTCCTTCTTACACACGAATTATATATTCCCTTGTGTGCAAAAATGATAACCAGTACATCTATCTCCCTACTTTCTTTGCAATGATTTCGCAAGCACCGCATTCCAAACCGATAGGCCTGTTTGTGGATTGTTAGATATTTCACTTTTCCCCATTTCTTTCTTCATCTCATCAACCGACCCACCAGCATTAAAGAAGCAGTTAGCTAAGCTGAAATACAAACCACTGGCAGCCAGTTTGAACTACATACCTCAGATGTATAACATGGTTCTTAAATATGAGTTCTAAGTCAGAATCACCTGGACAACTTCTTACACTTTGATACTTGGATCTTGAGACCAGAGATCTGATCCAGGGGGTCTGGGATGAGACTCAGGAATTCACAATTTAATACATCCTGCAGGTGATTCTGATGCAGACTGTAGACCACATTTTTGAGAATCACCACTAGAGAATTGATGGGGAAGGCCCTTACATTTTTGTAGACCTTCACCCATGTGAGGCCAATGAAACCCAGGGAGTTTAAGTGACTGGCCTGGCTTAATTGGACCAGAATGTGGACCAGACTGAACCCCAGCTCTGGGCTTTCAGCTCTGGGCTCTTCCTACAGACTAATAGGAAGGGAGCTTTGCCACAGGATAGATTGAAATCAGATACAAGGGAGAAATTCCTGGCAGAGGTGTATTGAGAAAGCCTATAACATCTCCTTCCCAGAAGGCCGCATTCGTGACACAGTTTCATCAGCTATGAGCACTAAGGTGGAATGTGTGGGGCAAAGAGAAAGATGGAATCCTCTTCAGAACAAACTCTGGTGATTTTGCATGACAGAGACCCTCCTTTCAGTTCTTTCATGGTACCTGAATTTCAACCTTCACAGCATTGAGTGGCCGATGGTCCAGTCCCACTGCTCGCAAGGACAGGCTTTGCGATGCTGGGCCGTTTGGTCAGTTTCTTGGCTTTCATTTTCTCACTGTGAAATGAATGTCGTGCATTAGATTGTTTCTAATTTCTGTGGTTTCGCTGTTTTTAATTTTCATTGTAATCCCTCCCATCTCCCTCTTACACCACACAGGAACTCAGTGAAATTAACCCTTTGCACTTGAGCGGCGCCACTCTGGCGCCTGGCGGTGTAATGCGTCCACTCGAGCGGCGCTGCTATGGCCTCTGGCGGTTTAATGCGTCCCCTCAAGTGGCGCTGCTAGGGCGCCCCAGCGGTTTGGAAGTCAATATGTTTATTTCCGATGTGTGATAAGATATTCTTACCACAATTACTTTCATGGACCAGGCTCGGCCTGCATCCTTAGCCAATTCTTAGCTTAGATTAGTTCATCTCAGCTTAGCGTTGTGATATGTGTCCTGACAAACCGAGGCTGCATCTTGGGGATTGTTTGACTAAATATCACACAAAAACTAATTACAGAGTGTAATATTTAACAGATTTTGTTGTGTTCAATGTAAAAATAAATAAATTGGTAAAATTTTATTATTTGTGTACGTTTGAGTATAACATGATTTTAAAGTACCTGTAAAACACTTCCCTAATATAGCTGAAATCGTCTCGAGTGGCTGGTAGCCCACACGAGAAAAGCCTCGAGTGCAAAGGGTTAATTTGAATGAATTTGAATTTTTCAAAAATACATAATACTGCTTAATACTATTTAATATTGAGAATCCAGGAGCTCTACCTACTGGTTTCCCCAAAATCTTTCCCTCCCAAATCTTTCCCCTAGGACATTTTGAGACTATCTGTGAACAGTCTGTAGTGATTGCCCCTTGTTTGTATAGTGTTCTATCCAGAGGAACCTAACCTCAAGTGAACATAAGCTTTAGCTTCAATATCCACGTCCTTCCATAAGTGATTGTTCAATCTGGAATACGCTAAGACTATTTACAGTCACTGCCCAAGCAGAGAAGCCAAACCAGAGTAACATTCCAGTGATAATGATCTCTGATTACCAGTCCTGTGTCCCCCAGTTCTCATAGCCACCCCACTGATAGGCTTTCTCTCCCTTTCAGAAAGCAGATCTGGCTGTGGCCGGCCTCACCATTACTGCTGAACGGGAGAAGGTGATTGATTTCTCGAAGCCATTCATGACTCTGGGAATTAGCATTCTTTACCGCGTTCATATGGTAAGAGACTTATTTTATAAGCATTTATATCATTAAAGTTATTTGCATGCAAACACTGAGTTATATGGTAATAATGAATGACTCACAGAAATATTTAGATTTCAAGACTTAAATGCAAATGTGCTGGGTTATTTTTTCCCCCATCAGCTGCACGGACTTGCAAATAAGAAGTCTGAAAAGTCACACTGGCAGGCTTTTCAGTAAAAATTGCCTCTGCCTCACTCTATAGGGTTGGCTAGGCGTGATGGTGCAACACTTGGTGTGTTGGTGATTGACCCCATAGGTCAATGCTCCCTTCTAGAGGGCAGGGCCCCCAACCAGATAAGTCACCCCAACATTCTCAAGGACTTCATTGATTTCCAGGTCCCCCTCCCTTTTCTCTAGCTTTGCATCTGGTGAGGAATGCGTCTCCTTCCTCTCTTGATAAAGGGCAGATAATCTAATGTCACTTGCACCTAGCCCACTCCCTTGTCTGCATCCCTTAAAAGAAAAGAAGACTTCTCTGGTTTGGTTGGTTAGAGAGAGGGTTAACATGAGTTTGCAGTAACCTGACAGATATGGCTGATAGGGGGAGTATCGGAAGAGTAGCCCTGGCTGTGCCCCATCCACCAAGTGGGTATTCATTACACTGCCGGTACATCCTTGGCTTTCCTAGTCTGAACCACTGAACCGGAAGAGCAGTCCTCCAAACAGACTAAGTGCACGGCTGTATGTGGAGTTCCCCAACACTCTAGTCATTGTAGATGGCCAATGGGAGGCTAAGGTGGCATCTTCCAGTATGTAACCTGGCATCAGAAAGCTGCCTTCCCGAGAAGGAATCCATGTACCTGCTGAAGAACTGACCCTCTAGACGACCTGCCTTCCCAGGTGCGAAATCCCAATCGAGAGACAGGGAATAGTCTATATTTGCAGCCTCAGCCTGGACAGCTGGGGCATCAGTAACTGTGGTCCCGGCTTCTCCAGAGGAAATCTCCTTGTCACAGAGCCCACTTAGGTTCCTCAGAGAGTCTATCCCATGCTGGACCTCGTAGTCCATCGTAATCACTACCCAACTTGGGAAAGGAGGCCAAAGCACCTAGAAGGAAAGAACGCGTCAAAATCCCAGGTTTCCCGGCTAAGACAGAAAGAAATGTGAGGATTTGGTCATAATCGATGTTATTTTTGCTGTGTCTGTCTTGTGGATTAAGGGGGATTTGGGTCGCTCCTCCTCTTTTCCACAATAATGATAACTCCCATTCATTGAGCATCTCCTGAGGTGCTCTTTCAGGACTGGATTGTGGGTTTGCTGTTATGCTTTGAACTGTGTCCCCTCAAAAGATACATTGAAGTCTTAACCCGCAGGACCTGTGAATGTGACTTAGTTGAATATAAGGTCTTTGCAGATGCAATCACGTTAGGATGAGGTCGTGTGAGTTAAGGTGGGTCGGAATCCACTGGTGTCTTGATAAAAGAGGGAAACTTGGCTACAGACTTGGACACAGACACATGGGGAAAAAGACCATGTGAAATTGCAGACAGGGTTTGTAATGATACATCCACAAGCCATGAAACACCGGGAGTTGCCAGCAACTACCAAATCTAGAAGACTAAAAATGGAAATCCCAAATGATCTGGCAATTTCTCTACTGGTTGTTTACCCAAAGAGTATGAAAACACACATGAAAAGATTTATGTACTCCTAGGTTCATTGCAGCACTGTCCACAATTGCCAAGTTATGAAACCCACCTAAAGGCCCGACAACAGATGACTGGATCAAGAAATTATGGAATATACTGCTCCACTCTTAAGGAAAACGAAATCATGCCTTTTAGGACAAAATGCATGGACCTTGACGTGGTCATGCTAAGCAAAATAAGTCAAAGTCAAAGTCAGATATTGGGTGGGTTCCCTTATCTGTGGAATAGAAATAACAAAAAAACATATACTGGCAACGCATGACAAAAACAAGTCTTAGACTTAGTGAAAAATAAACTAGTTACCAGTGGGAACAGGGGAGGGGGCAAGGGAGGTTTGGTGGAAGGTGAGTGAAGCATGTGCATATAGGGAGTAAAAATATACCCCAAAGTTATAGAGACATGTAAATAACTGACAAATTAATAAAAAAAGAAAGAAGAGAAAAGAAAGACTAGAAGAGGCAAGGATGGAGTCTTCCATAAGCCTTTGGAAGGAACACGGCCCTGCTGACAACTTGATTTTGAACTTCTGGCCTTCAAAAGTGTGAGACAATAGATGTTGCTTGATGCTACCCTGTGCGTGGACCTTTGTCATGGCGGCTGTAGAAACACATATAGTCTCGTTCTTGTTTGAGGACTGGGAAACGGTTGCAATCACTTTTAAGAAACTGCCCAAGGCCACACACGAAGTGACAGAGCAGAGCTCAACCTGGAGCAGGTGACATGCTGTGTTCTTTCGCCACCAGGCCGCAGCTCCCGCTGTGGCCTCTGAGTACCATGTCCCACCCTGTACACCTTTCATCATTTGGTCCTCAGGACTGTTCTGTGAGGAGAGACGAGATACTGTTATTCCCATTTATAGAAGGAAACCGAAATTACATGTAGCCCTAACACAAGACTGGGCTGGAGATGCAGCTCTCCTGACTCTTGGGACAAGGCTCTCGTCATTGAATCTGTCCCACTCCCTGGGCACTTTTCTAGCCAGTACCATTTCCTGAGCCTCCACACTGAGCCCCAGGAAGGCATCCAAAAGAAATGGAAATACACAGCCTTTCTGTCAACTACACTCTTCAGCCAGGCAGTACAACTAGGCTCTGGCCTGGATTTCTTGACCAATGCCAAGGGGACAAGATCCCTACTCATGACCCGATAGGCCATGAGGAACCACGTGGGTGCAGGTTCCTCATCCCAAGGGCTCCCACCATCTGGGAACATCTGCTACTGGGCTGCTCTCACCACCTGGGCACCCCATCCTGAATATCAGCTTTCTGAAATGAAACTCCACCAACCCTGTGGACATCTTAAATCAGATCAAACGTTTTCTCACAACCCCCAGCTCTACACCTGCATAAGCTCTCCTGCATTAGTTCCTGAGAGGTGAATTTTTCATGCATCCCCTTAGCTCGACTATGGTGCCCAGATGTGTGGTCAATCACTAGTGCAAAATTTGCTATGAAAGTATTTTGTAGATGTGATTAATAGCTATTCTCAGTTGCCTTTAAGTAAAGGAGGTTACCCTTGATAACGTGAATAGGCCCCGTCTAGCCACTTGAAGATCTTAAGAACAAACACAAGTCTCCCAAAGGAGAAGGAATTCTGCCTCAAGACTGTCATGTAGAAATCCTACCTGAAATAAGCCAGAAAGAAAGAGAAAAATATCAAATGGTTTCACTTATAACAGGACTATAGGGAAACCAAATAGGGGAGACACTCGGGGCGGGGGGAGGGGAGGATAAGGGCACAAAATGGAGTAGAAAAGGACACAGGGGACCACGGAGATGGGTCACGGGTGAATTGGTGGTGGGCTACCCAAGGGGAATACAAAATGTAAAAGATATAAATAACAATAAAAATATATATATTTTAAAAAAAGAAATCCTACCTGATTTCCAGCCTGCTAGTCTGGCCTACAGATTTTGGACTTTGAATAGCCACAATCATATGAGCCAGTTCCTTAAGATCTCTTTCTCTCTCTCTCTCTCTCTCTCTCTCTCTCTCTCTCTCTCTCTCTCTCTCTCTCTCTCTCTCTCTCTCTCTTTCTTTATCCCCCCTCCTTTGTCGCTCTTCCACCCCCACACGTGCATGCATACATATCCTACTGGTCTGTCTCTCTGCATAACCCAAACTGATAGTTCCCCTACTGTGCCAGGCTTCCTCCCCTCTTCCAGCCTCCACACTGAGACACTCACATGCCACATGGATGCTCAGAACTGATTTATAACAGGGGACCAAGCTGAGTAGAAATTGAGTGCTGGCATGAATAACTTACACTAAGGAGAACTGACAGTTTATGCATTTATTCAACAAATATTTATCAAATGCATTCTGCATCTGAGGCAGTATGCTTAGAAAGTACCAAAAAGTCAGCTAGGGATAGAACAATCCTGAATTGACTGAATCAGGAGAGACCTGGTGAACAGGAGTCGAAGATGAACTCGACTGTCTGAAACAAAGGAGGCATTAGCAGAAACAGCTGCTGTTGCTGTGGTCTGTGTTCTCCCTGAGGGTGGCTGTTTCTTATCCATCACTGTAACCCCATCAAAGGCACATAGTCATTATAAGTCTTCACTAAGAAGCAACAGAATGAAAAATCATGGACTTTGGAGTCAGACTGCCTGACTTTAGTCCCAGATCTGACATTTACTAACTTCATGTCATGTATGTCTGTTTCTTCATCTGTAAAAGTGTACTGCCATGCAAATTTGATGAGGATGTCTATGTAAGTACTTATAACAGTACCTGATAGATGCACACGGAAGCATTAGCTATTAGCTTTAACAAATTTATATGAATTGCTCCCCACTGCAGTCCAACCTCAATCCATACTGCCGCCTGAGAGTTGTTTTTAAAATTTATTTTAATTTTATAAATGTGGTCATATCATCCTTCTACTTAAAATAATTCACTGGTTACCTTTCACTTACAAGTCAATGTTCAACCTTCTCAGCAGGAAAAATAAAGCCCATCTTTCCCGTTTCACTTCCAATTCTTTGCTGCAGACACCTTCATCCTATACTGTTTGTTCACTGCTTTCTTATCATGTCTGCCTTTTTCTGCCTCCTTATCTGGATTCATAGTCATCTCATTGCCTCTCAACCATCTAAAAAACTCATCCCTAGCTTTCTGATATCTAAGAACTAATATAACTCAACAAAAAGAAAACAAACAACCTAGTTTAGAAAATGGGCTGAAAGTAAATAGACATTTCTCCAGATGGCCAACAGGCATATGAAAAAATGCTCATCATCACTTATCATCAGGGAAGTGCAACTCAAAACCTCAGTGAGATTCCATCTCGCACCTGTGAGAATGGCCCCTATCAAGAAGACCAGAAACAGTAAGTTTTGGCAAAGATGTGGGGAAAAAAAGGAACCCTCATTCACTGTTGGTTGGACTGTGGACTGGCCCAGGCCCTCTGGAAAATAGTATGGAGGCTTCTTAAAATATTAAAAACAGATCTACCATATGATCTGGCAATCCCACTTCTAGGGATCTACCCCCAAAATGCAAAAACACTAGTTCAGCGAATATATGCAGTCCTATGTTCATTGCAGCATACAACATCAAGGTCACAGAAATAACCTAAGTGCCCAATGACGGAGTGGATTCAGAAGATGTGGTATATATACATAATGGAATACTACTCAGCTATTTTTTTTAAACAGGTTGAAATCTTGCATTTGCAGAATCACAGATGGAACTGGAGGGGATTATACTAAGCAAAATAAATCAGAAAGAGAAAGACAAATACTGGACGATTTCACTCATATGTGGAATATAGAGAAACAAAACAAAGGAACAGACAAAACCAAACCAAAACAAACCCTAGAAACCTGACTGTAGAACGAAGCTATCAGATGAGGAGGGTAAGAGTGGGGAGCAGGAGTAAGAGTGGAAGGGGCCCAGTGGGCTACTGTGGGTACCTTGGTGGTGAGCATGGTGTGGTAATATGCATTTGAAGAGAATGAGCCTAACCTCTGAATCATATACAGAATTGTATGCCAAGATTACCTCAATGAAATATAATACAATTTTAAAAAGGGGAAAAATGATAACTCTTCCCTAGCTTTCAATACCCAGCCCAAATGGCATCTGCTCTTCAATGAGATTCCCCTAGAAGGCATTGATTGCTTCCTTCTCTGAGCTGCAGCCCTCTGTCTATAGCTCTAATCAAATCACATTTATATGCTGCATTTTATTATTCCTTGTTTATTTCTCTCCTTAAGTAGATCCTGGTGAGAGATCCTTTGAGGAGATGGTGCCTTCTTGTCAAACCATAAGCTTACAATGATATGTTTTGGTATAGAAAATGTGGGTATCCCAGATATGCAATATTTATTCGATAGGTATGGGAGGCAGAAAGCAAGAGCAGGGGAGAGGGATCCAGTGAGACTATGGGCATCACCTTACTCTGTGGCTTCTGTGTGGGCAGCATTGAGCCCTGGAAGCCCGACTTCTATGAGGAGACCCAGCAGGCAGCAGGATGAGTGACCTAAATAGGCTTGTTTTTAATATTTTTTTCTTGTTCTTTACCCCACTGGTCTCAAAAACAAAAAAAGAAATAGAACGCAGATGCTTTAGGCAACCCAGATACATCTTCTGATAGGGCCTGGCCATAGCCACCTTGCGATCTCATTGATCCTCCTTCCCTGATGCCTACATATCGCACATACAACATAACACCCGCAGAGAAAGCATTAGAATCTCAATCTGGAGCCAGAGAAACTTCCAGGCCATACATAGAGAACCCAGCCCTTAGAATCTGGGATTTCCCTGGCACTCCAAGGATGGGAGTCAAGTAATAGGACATCTGAAGTTCAAGACTCTTCACCTTCATTGTCATGCTAGCTAATTTCTTCCTGTTGAGAAGTTCAGTATCTGATACAGCAATGTAAACCCAAGGGCATTTGCAGCCAAGGGTTTTTATGATATCAAAGCATACTGTGAGCTTTCAAATATCTGAGTGAAAGGAGGGGAGAAGAGCATAGAAAAACAAAAACATTTATATTTGACATTAGAGGATATCATGTAGTTTTTCTTTTTTTTCTGCAGCAGCAATTTGCCTAATGATGTTTTGCTCAGACTAATATTAAAGTAAGTTTGTATTCCTTGAGCACACCCTGACTGCTGTAGCAAGGCATCATCAGACTGTGCCAGAAGTCAACCTGGGATCCAACATTTGGCACACATCACCCCCAAATGAATATTCACGTTTTTAAAAATTCAGTGTCAACATATTCAAAGAGGCTGGATATATGTCCGGGTTATTTGTCTGTCGACTAATATCTGTCTGGCATCTCTTTATTTATGACATGTTTTCACAGACAGCTTCTGATTTACTCCCCTGAGGCTGTTCCTATGCTTCCCATTGTATACAGAAGGATTCCGAGGCTAGTGGTGGCTATTGGAATAGAGGAAAGACGGTATACTAGTGGAAGTGGCATTGAACCCAGGTTTTCTGCCTCCAAGTCCATACACTTCCACCAGTATCCTTATGGCATAATAGGTGCAGTTCTCTATGTCAAGGCCATGTGGATCTTTCAAGATCCTTTCTAATCAGAGGATACTATCTATGATCTCATAGCCAGCCCAAGCATCTAAGACTCCCTTGAAAATATGAGTTAACTAATTTTGCTTTAAAACTTCCTGCTACACCTTTGGTTGACAAATGGGAAGGTTATTCTTGTTTTTCTTCTTAACTCTTGGCTAGCATCTTCTCTTTCAAGAAAAGTTATAAAATAAAAAAAAAGACAGTGATTAAAAACGAGAGAAATAAATGCCAACATTAAATTAATGCCCACCATTTTTGCTGGATATATGACTCGTTTTTCAAGAAGGTTTGTTTCATTTCACAAAAGACTGTCTAGGAAAGTGGAAAACAATGCTAAGTAAACCAGTGAATCATTTCTAATACTGCTTAATACTCTGTTATAAGAGAACAGAAAATGAATAGCATTCTACTCCTTAACATTAAGTAACATAATAGCCCATATAATGGAAATATGACTCCCTGAATGTATAATTTTAATATTGGTTATTTATTGAGCATTCCACTCTCAAGAAGCTCAAGGTGTTTCCACTCTCAACAAGCTCAATTTCTTTGGTAATTCTCACATTCCTCCTTCGTGTTGACTGTGTTGTTCCACTTTATAGAAGAAAAAAGTGGCAGCTAAGGTCGCTCAATAAGTCAAGGTCAGTCTAGAATAGTACTTAGGTCTCCTCATGCCAGATTTCCAATCAGCCAAGTGAAAGCCGATACGTTGGCATCTGGATTGTATAGGCAACAAACCCATCTGGTTGTTTCATGCGGAGAGGAATTCATTGCATACTTCTTTTTTCCTCTTGGAGTCTGAGATGAGAAGGGCATGTTAAACCAAACGATTACCCAGACAATCCATCGCACACACACTGAGGGAGGCTATGTGAGGGTTCCTGGGGTGAGGCAGGAAGAAATTACCTCCTTCTGCCTCTCCCAGAAGGAGTCATGGAAACTGCTCTTTTATCCTTCAGCTCTAGAGAGTGTTTTATTGAACATTGATCCAGCTGGGAATTGAAAGTAACTTTCCATCAATTGCCAGTTAGTTACAAAGATTGGCACAAACCACCTGGAGGAGAGGATGAGCCTTTGTCATTGGTTCTGCGAAGAGGGAATGGGGTGTAGGGAAGGAAGAGAGTTGACGTCACTTGTTTGTATGCAGAAAATGGTTTCTGGACACCACGGCCCATTCACAGACACAGGAGAACCTATCATGTATCTGACTCACTCTGTCTATCTGGGGAGACTCAGAGGGAACTGAGTTCCAAAGGTTGGAATCACTGACTTCTAAGAATCATCTTTCCAGAAAAGAGCCTGATATTACCCAGATGGCTTCCTGGGGCACCCTGGGGGAACCCTCATGATGCATGTATTGTAACTCAGAGAAACTCCAGGAATTATGGAAAGTGACTGGAGCTAGATGGCATTCTCTCTATAAGCATCTTTAATATTTATCAGTAGAGGACAGAAAATAGTATTTCTTGTCCACTGAGGGAGCATCCGCATGAAAGGAGCCTGCCTCCTCTGTCACCCACGTACCCCTTCTTCCCCTTTCACTCATGGCTACCATTAGACAGGGAGAGAGCAGACACATATGCAGCCCTTACTGTGTGTTAACTCGCTTAGTTTAAAAAACTGGGATAGATTTGATATTATTCTCTTGTTACCAAAGAGCAACGGAGAGCTCAGAAAGGTTAAGTAACTTGGCCAGAGTCCCATAATCCGTAAGCCAGAATCAAACCTGGGAAGCCTGGCTCCAGAATCTGTGTTTTCAGTTACTCCCTGTACCTGTCTGTATTCCCTCACTCTGCTCTCCTTGTGCATTTGGCTTCAGACTCTGGGAAAGCAATTAATTCTTCCTATAATGTTATTTCTCCCAGTACACATAGAATGAAGCATCAGCAGGTTCATAGGTTCTTTTTAAGGATAAGAGGAATTTGCAACATGCAAGGAGTGTGTAGTGCCAGTTGGTAGCTCTCTGAGCAACTCCACTGCTAACATTTAAAGGACCTCACCACCCTAAGATGATAGTGGTGTCCAGCCCTTTGGGTCTCTCCCACCATTAGATCGCATCAAGGATGCTTGCTCTAGGTGTGGTCATTCTGAAACCCAATACAAAGGTCAGGGTGCCAGTTCTAATTTTGGTGCTATCTAATTTTCAGTTCCATCTTCAGGACCTGACCTATCCTAGATGTCAGGGGCACAGATTCTATATAACCAATTATCTACCTTCCAAGTGGTTGAATTCACCAGCAGGAACCGGCCCAATTTGCAGTCGACAGAGATGTGTATAAATCAACACAAATGCCTATAAATACAACAGAGTCAAATAAATGATGATGGGTCATAAATAAAAAATGTTTAAGAGTAATTTAAGAGAGCGAAAAAGAGTAGGTTGGGATACTGCTGGCTTTGGGGAGAAGGCGTGGGATTAATTAGGAAGTTTATTGGAGCAAGTTGTGAAGCTAGAAAGGAGAGGAAGATGCGGTACAGCAGTCATTTAAATGAAGGAGAGCTTGGCATCTCCACGGCATTGCTTGATGAATGAGCACCAGAAAAACTGAAGACATAGCCAGTGATGTGAGCAAAACACTCCCCTCCCTGGTCTCAGTTCTTCCATCTGTAAATATGGAAAACTGGGTATTGAAATCAACATAGTAAGCACTTAGAGTTCTTCAGAAGAAAAGCCTCGCCATCATAGATCCTTTGGCTTAAGGAAAACCTATTATTTGGAAGAAGTGTCTGTGGCAGATGATGCCTTATTTGCCCTAAGCACCAGTAACTCGCGTGTCTTTTGGGAAGAAAGCAATCGAAAGCATCCACATAGAAAAAATGCTAGGCAGTCAGGGTGTTGCAAGTAACATACTTCTCTTAGACATCATATAAACAGCTTGGGCTTAGCCCACGCCAAGGCAGTATAAGCTCAAACCCAAATCTCAAATCACTGCCCATTCCTTGCTTTTCTGGTTGGCGTCAGTCAATCACAAGTGGAGTCAGATGTTGCTTTGCCAACGTGACTGATACGTTTCCAGCGGAGCTGGCTTTATGTCTTGGTCCTTGTTTGTGTGATGTTCTGTGTTTTATAACTTGAGTCTCCAGGAATTTTTCCCATGCCTGTGCATCATTCCTTATCACCCATAACCAAATAAGGCACTTTAAATAGTGCTGTCATTTTCCTCAATTTCACTCCTGGTGATATAATCAGGTATAGATTTCTGACATTGAGCATCTAATGGGGTTTCAGATTCAGAAAGCAACAATAAAAGATCTTTTTCTCCTGGATATCTCACGATTGAGAGACACACAGTGAAATAATCATGTGTGACAGGGCTCATGGAAATCAGGGGGTCTGGAAGGACCCAGGGAGTGAACAAGCTAGTGTTTTCTGCTGCAGCAGGTGGTGAGACATGATCAGCTCCTTTATTTTTTTCCAGACTCTTTGCTTGCATCCTCTGTGTCTTCCCGTGTCTGCCACTGGCTCTGAGGATACCAATAAGGACAGTGTCATTCCTTGATGGACATGGGAAGGCCCAGCAGGGGACTCCGATTCTGCTGCTCTTGAGTCCTTCTTCCTGTTAGAGAATCTGCAGAGTGCTGAACCAGACATGCTCAAATGGGCTCTTCTCCCATCGCTCTTCTGTTCCCCTAAGGACTGGACTGTGTCCCTCAGGTTGTCTCATGGTCCCAACAAATCCCCTGAGTGTTCTGTGCAGAGCAAGCTTGAATGCCCTATGAGACAGAGAACTTGCAGTTGGTATCAAGTTCTTTTTTATCATATCAAGTTCCTGGCCCATACTGGTCCTATATTAGGAAAGAAAACCAACTTCTTTTCTTTCTTAAAGATTTTCTTTTTTTCCATTATGTATATGGAATACTACTCGGCATCCAAAAAAGATAAACACATGCAGTTCGCAGCAACATGGATGGAGCTAGAAGTGATCATGCTCAGCAAAATAAGCCAGAAAGAAATAGAAAAATATCGAGTGGTTTCACCTATCACAGGAATATAGGGGAATCAAATAAGAAAAAGACATTCAACAAGGGAGGGGGAGGATGCGGGTTCAAAAAGGGGGAGAAAAGAGCACAGGGGACTCTGGTGACGGTTCATGGGTGAATCGGTGGTGGGTAACTCATGGGGAATACACACTAATGTAAAAGACATGAATAAATAAGTAAATATATTTTTCAAAAGCATAAAAAATAAAGATTGCATTTAAAAATAAATTAATAAAGGTTTAGGTAATTTAAATAATAAGATTTTATTATTTTATTTTTGCATGGAAGAACTAGGGTCTAGGCCAGAAGTGAGGGTTGTGTATGTGTGAGAGAGAGAGGACTCACCAGGGACAGAGTGGGGAGCAGCACAGGCAGATCTACTGAAATACACTGCTGAGGGGAGCAGCGCGCGAGACAGGAGAGGTCTGCTGCGCCATGTTGGTCAGCTCCCTGGCCAGGATAGAACTCAGGCTGTCATGGTGGACCTTCACAGTGGTAGCACTGAAACTTAACCTCTAGGCCACCAGGAAGGCCCCAAGGAAACTAATTTCTGAAGGGCCACCTAGAAGCCATTGTCCCACCACTGAAAGGCTGTGGGGTCCAAAAATAACAACCCCATTGGAAGAGAGTGTAAGCTCTTTGTTTCAGCCCTTTGATCCTCTGGGCTGTGTCTTCAGGCGAGAATGACAGCTGTACAGGAATGAGCCTATGAAGAGAAGCTATTTGACTCCAAGAGGATCTTGCAGAACTGCCCCCCCTACCCCCACCCAACCCCACTGGATGCTGCAGTGGGAGCTGCTCTGTTACCTGAAGGTCCTCAGTGTGTTCTGCATGGTTTAGCTGCCAATGGATAATGAAACCTCAAAAAGCTGGTTGGAAATAGCTCCGTATTGGCCTAGGTATTTCCCCTTGGTATTTCTGGACACCCCATATAAAAATGACATTCCTTGATATTCACAGTGGGTCAGGCCATTATGGAAATGACCTTGAGCTGGAGAGGATCTATTTATGGAAACCCTGAGCTTACGGTTGATTGTCAGTCCAATGAGTGGGCTTCCTAGATTCCTGGAATCATAAAAACATACCATTTTCAATGGAGAATGTCCCTTAGGAAGCATCTAGTCCGTTGTTCCATAGTAAGTGAGAGAAACAAGCCTGGCGCAAGACCCAGGTATTAGCAGGGAACAGGAGAGATCAAGCCCTTTCTAGAATGGGCGGTTCCCACTCAACTCCAGCCAATTGGAAATAAAGCCCTGTGATGCTAGATCACTCCATTTTTTTTTAAAGCCAGAAATCTGGATTTTATGTGTCATCTCCCAATCATTTTAATGTGGGCAACTAATCCAAGTTGGGTAAACACTTCAGGGCAAACAAAGTGGGTTGCATGTGGCCTGCAGGCCACCAGTGATCTTGGCCACTCCAGGCGAAGCCAGAGAGGGGTGTGGACTTGCCCAAGACCACACAGCTACAGACCACAGCAGACCGTTGACCTCCCTGCTTCGGACTCCACTTTGCTCTTCTGCAGAAAATGACGGGGAGCCCGATGCCTGGGTTTCTGTTCCTGGCTCCCTCCTCTGGCTCCTATGACTGTGGCCAAGCGCATCCCTGGGTTGGGGACAAACCCTGTTTTCCCACAGCGTCATGGGGCAGCATCAGGCTTTGTGTCAGAAAACGTCCATTTGAGTCCCAGCTCTTGCTCTTATGAGCTGCATAACCTTGGACATCTCTTGACTGGCCTGGGTTTTGATTTCTTCACCAGTGAAATGAATAATCATCTTGTCTCATGGCACCGTGCTGAGGTTTGCACGACAAAAGCTTACTGTGTGTGAGATCACCCTGCAGCCGGAGGGCCAAGGCTGCCTATTGTGTGTCATCCTTGGGAGAAGAACTGAGTGCCAAAGAGGGGTTCTGCTGTGGCATCAGAGATGCGAAGGTGCTCCTGAGCCCACCCATGCCACCCCAGAGGACCTGGGGCAGCATTTGAGGGGCACTGAGGGCTATTTGCTTACTTAGTACAAAGCCTTCCTCACCCCAGGAAGTGATGTGGCCTGGGCTGTCCTTGTTACACCTGTTGAGATCACAGGTGGGTGGGCTTCCCCTGAGCCTTCAGCCCCAGCGTCATTTAAGCCAATCACCCAGAACCCAAGGCAATGAAATCTCAAGTCAGACCCATACTCACCAAACCCTCTGCCCTGCCCTGCCCAAGGGCCAACCTTGACTGAACATGTGCAGTGAATCGTGCTTTTGTCTTTATTTCCAGGGACGCAGACCTGGCTATTTCTCCTTCCTGGACCCATTTTCTCCAGGCGTCTGGCTCTTCATGCTTCTAGCCTATCTGGCGGTCAGCTGCGTCCTCTTCCTAGTGGCTCGGTACATACACTCCTCTCCCCTTCCCTGTCCTCACACCGCCACCTCGTGTCCACATCTGGGAACTGCAGGGTGGGGGAGAAGAGCGGGGTGAGACCTTGTTGCCAAAATAGAGAGATGGGAAAGGACAGGGGACCTTAGCGCTCTCAGCCCAGCTGTCTACCCTGCGCTTCCCATCCACCATCAGCATGCATATTCCCTCATGTGCACACGTGGACAGGTGAGCCTGTCCCAACTTGCTTCTGTCCCCTGTCACTTCTCCCTCCAGCTCCCCAGTCTCAGCACCACCCCCCCCAGCGCTTGTGTAGGAGCCTGGGGGGGGTGGGGAGCAACCAGAGGCCTTGTTGCACAAGTGAGAAAGCCTCCCCTGCAGAGGACCCAGCTCTTCCCCAGCCAGTATCTGCCTGTGACAACACAGCACTTCGTCAAATGGGAACCACGTGGTGGGGCAGAATGGAGGGGTGTTTGCAAGTAGTGATGAGAAAAATGGTTCCCATGGGAGGTTAGGGTGGATAAGACCTCCCCTCTTATACTTCCCCTCCACCCCACAAAAGAAGAAACCGTCCTGGCCCACAGAAGTACCAGAGGAGCATCTCATAGTTCTGGCCTTCTGGGAATGTGCACTGAGAGGACTTTCTGAGGCTAAAGTCCGTGGGGCCAGCTTACTCCCCAGAAGTGGAAGAAGCTTTAGGGACTCATTGGTCATTACTCAGAATCCCTGCTTCCTGCTCAGCCTTTATTTGCCATTCTAGAAGACGAGAAAGTGCAGGAGCAGTGAACAGAGGAATGGCAGATGTCTGAGACAGTCCGGGCCAGCTGTCTAGAAGGACGCCTACTGGTGACAGCAGCGGGGCCAGGTGATCCTATAGTGTGCACCCCACCTCTTCAGGAGGAGTCTTCCCCTAAGAACTCACCTATTCAATGGCTCCAGGAGGTTGTGTGCTCATCCAATTAGAAGACAGAGCCCCAAGGAACTATAGGGCACCAAAGCTAAGTGTAGAGCAGTTCTTACCTGCCGAGGGTCCTTCAGTCACCAGTATCTGCCCTTTCCAGTGGAGATCAAAGCCAAGTTCAGGGAAGTCATCTACTACATCTAGCCAGAGAAAAAACTCATTTACAACCTGGAAGTCTTCAAAGGCTGCTGTGTGTGCCGCTCAGGTGCCAGCTATGCCGTTGGGCCTGTGGGCATCGCCACTGTCAAGTGTCTGTTGTCAGTGATATGAGGCAAGCCGGGCAGGAGATGGCTCGCTGCAGACACTTCCCCTCTGCACTTCACCACACTGAGTGCTGCCACTTTTTGGAAACTGCGTACTTGGGTCCTGGCCCCACTGCCCTGCAATTCTCTCTTGCCTCCTGTGATTAAGCCCCTGTTTGTAGCAGGCCACAGCTCTCAGGGGGTGTCATGGGCCCTGGTGTCTGAGACCTTGAATATCACATACACACGCATCAGCCTGCTTTGCCCTGCCTGCTGCAGCCTCGAGCTTTTTAATCAGCCCTGAAAAGTTTAGCAGCCTCTTTCCCTACCTGTCATACATGCACACCTGACCCAAGGACCCAGCAATAACAAAAAGATTAACCCAAAGAATGCACTAAAGTTTTAACTATACATGTCGTGTGTGTGTGTATATATATATATGCATTTGTATATATCATATATGTATATATGAGATAGACACACACACACACACACACACACACACACACACACGTGATAGCTGACCCCGGGTTCCACGGACCATGAAAGATCCTGAAGTGCCACAGGGGTAGAGATGAGGTGAGAACAGGTAGGGCAGCCATAGCCCCTCTTCATCCAGATTGGTTCCACTTTTATCTCTTAAATATGGTTGACCCTTGAATATTATGGGCAGAGGGCAAGTAGGGGAGCTGACCTACCCAGTCAAAAGCCTTCACATAATTTTTGATCCCCCCAAAACTTTACCAAAATACCAAGTCATCCCTTGGTATCTGCAGGGAATTGGTTTCAGGAACCACCCAAGTCCCCAAAGATACCAAAATCCACGGGTGCTCAAGTCCCTTCTCTGTTAGCCTTCTGTGTCTGGTTCTGTAGCTGAGGATTCAAGAAGTAGCACCTCCAAACCCATTTGATCAAGGGTCAGCTGTGTTGTTTGGGTAAAACCTGGGTATGATTTTAGAGGAAAAAAATTTGAAACCCCCTGCTCTAAGGCAGCCACTCCCAAGCCAGCTTCTACCAGCGTCACCCAGGGAGGGGCTTTTTAAAATTTAAATCTCCAGGCCTGATGGTCTCAGTCTCTAGGAATGGGGCTTGGGAGTCTATATTTTTGAAGCTCCCTCCCAAGGACCAATAGGCACCCCCAGTGCCAGCCAGCTCTTCAGGTGACAGAGAGAAGGCACACATCTCAGGACATGGGGCCAACAAGGACACGTTGGCAGTGGACCCAGGAACACATGCCAGCAGTGGAATACGGACGACACTGTAGGGACAGCCAGTGTCCACAAGGCCGGGTGAACGGACCAGAGACCGGCAACAGGCATGGTCACGCCCTATGGACACGCAGCACCTGCCCTCTCGGCTCACACTTGCGCTGGCTCTCGGCAGAGCGGAAGGCTCTGCGTGGAGGGAAGCAAGGGAGGGAAGCCTGTGTGTGGCTGGCAGGAAGAAAGCACCTTCTAGACATCAGAGGCACTGCTCACAGAGAGGCTGGCTCAGGCCAGAGGGATCGGGGCGGGAGGCAGACCGCGTTTCAATCCTGGGTGCCTATTGGCTCACCAGGAGTCTTAAAAAGCCACTGATGCCCAGGCTTCCCTGGACAAACCAGAGCAGAACTCCTGGAAGTAGGATGCTGGCATTGGCATTTTTGTTAGGCTTCCAGAGGGGAAGGGTTGATAACCACACATGGCCGTAGGCAACATCTAGGCCAGGGATTCTTAAAGTGGGGTCCCTATCTCAGTGGCATCAGCATCACCTAGGAATTCGCAGATTTGTGGGCTGCACCCAGACTTCCTGACTCAGAAACTGGAGGGGTGAGGCTGAGCAATTTATGTTTTAACAAGCCTCCTCAGTGATGCTGATTTAGCTCATATTTGAGGCCCGCTTTTCCAGGCGGAGGGGTTTCTGTGTCTCAGGGTGGTGGTAGGGAGAAGCTCGGGTCCCTCCGTGAATCCTTCAAAGGACTAGAAGTGGCAGAAGGAGCTACTTGTCAGCTGTCTATCCCTTTACACTCCCAGCTGTTAGACAAGAGGTTCCACTTTCATCTATTAGGTATATTGAAATTCCGCGTCAGATTTTATTTTGAAAAAAATCAAAATGTTGCTTTGAATCAAGAAAAAGAGCTCAAAGGCCAAGAGGGAAGCCCAACCGCCTCACTTTTCAGCTGGGAAAACCCAAACCCAGCAAAGGGAAGTGGCTTACCCGAGACCACAAAGCCAGTGAGTGAGGTACAGAGGTGAGGCCGGAAAGAACAGCTCCCCGACACCTGCAGAACCCTCTCTTTCCACCCACCCTCTGAGGCACTGGTACATGTTGCTTTTCTCCCACAGGTTAACCCCCTACGAGTGGTACAGCCCCCACCCATGTGCCCAGGGCCGGTGCAACCTCCTGGTGAACCAGTACTCCCTCGGGAACAGCCTCTGGTTTCCTGTCGGGGGCTTCATGCAGCAGGGTTCCACCATCGCCCCTCGCGCCTTATCCACCCGCTGTGTCAGTGGTGTCTGGTAAGATCCTCAGCAGAGAAGGGGCCAGGCCGAATGGGGGAAGGACACAAAGGGGTCTCCCTGATAAGCTGGCTCTGGCTGCTGGTGACAGGGTCCTTAGCACCTGGCTGTTGGAGAGCCAGAGCTTCTGCCTTTTGAAATAGATTAGTGGGAGCTAAGTTTCCTCCACAAGCAAGTGACATGCCCCTAACAAGAATGCCAGCTTTCTTGGCATCAGTCTCCATTCACATGGGGAAAAGACACACACCCCTGACCCCTCCAGAGAGAGAAGCAGAGAGAGTGCCAGCTCAGGTTTGGGAGCAGGGGGTGTCCATCTTGGAAGTCTAGATGCAGAGGAGAACCAAGGCAGAAAGGGAGAGGCATGAGAAAATGACCTTGAGTCCCCTTAGCAAGGCAGTTATGGCTTCCTGACCTGAAACTGACCTGAAGTTGACTGGCTAGTCTTGAGAAGGCATATGCAGATTTATGCAAATATGAGTCTGGGGCAGAAGTCCCTAGGGGGGGAAGCTGAGCCCATGCCACCTCCAGCCCCATCTGCCTTACCTGCTTTCTTGAGCTCTGTCTGCACCTGGCTCAGGGACCTGCCCAGCCTGCCTACCTCAGCAGGTGTGGGAAAATGCAACCTCTTAGTCCTCAGAGTTGGATGGGATTTCCCTGATGAGTTGACAGCAAGTCCAACCTCTGACCACCCCAGCCGTTCGCCGGCTGGTGTCTGCCTGAAATTTCCATCTCCTCTTGGTTCATCTGGGCCAGGGTGGGGGGGACACGGTTAAATGATTCAATGTGTGGAAAACTCTTTGAAAACTTAAAAGTGCTTACATAAATGTATGGACAAATAATTGCTGTTAGACCATTATGGTGGGAAGTGATATATCTATATATTCCCTGCCCTTCATCCTTCATATATGATGAAATGAGATGGATGGATGGACGCACGGACGGACGGATGGATGGATGGAAAGATATCTCCTAGAGAGGCTAATTTGCAGATTATGAGTTCTTCATCATCACTTAAAAGCCCACTGTTGGGTTTGGCGGCTGCAGGTCAAAGCACTCACACCTTGGTTCTCTCGCTGCCATCACAGCCTTTGTGAGCCAGAGGAAAGCAGAAGTCGTGCTTCCACTCTTGGTCACCGCAGCCAAGGTCAGGGGTTCGTCTGGACAGTTACTGGAGGAGCCCCTGGTTTGGAGCTGACAGCAGGGCGAAAACCTAGCTGGAGTGTTTGTTTTCCCCGCTAAGTGATCAATACAGTCGGGTTTAAGCTGTTTGGGCAAGATGTTCACCCATTTCAGATGGCTCCCCCAGATCATCGAGTGGGTCAGCATGGAGAACTGGGCCTCATATTCCCCAGAAGGGGCCGTCCTAGTAGGGACAGTCACAGAGGGCCCTCAAAATCATGGAAATCTGAGCAGAAGCCCGGAGACCAGCAGATGTCAGCTGCAGGTTTTGGTCTCTTCTACCTGGGGCTTTTCCTCCAGGTTCCCATGCACTGCATGGGGGGCCCATTGCCTGCTTCGTCCACCTGTCAGCTCCCAGTGCCCAGGAGTCCCTGCTCCAGAGTGAAGAGGCTGCGCAGCCCTGGCCTGCGGGCTCAGCAGTGCTCGGAATAGCTGGCCCCAGAGGGCTCGGCTCCGTTTCTCTGCTCCAGCAGGTGTGGGAGGGGGCCGAGCCCTCCCCTGCCCTGACCTGAAGTGTCAGAATGTCCCTCCGCCTCTCCAAGTTCTTAGTTGGTAAATAGTTATTAAATTCAGGCCTCAGTTTGGTCAGCTCCCTGGGGGAGTGGGAGGGGTCAGGAGACGAGGCTGTCATGACTCACCTTGGCTTCCTCACCCTGAGCAAGTGACAAAATGCCATGTCGCTAGCAAGAGTGCCAGCTTTCTTGGCATATGGCTCCTTTCACACAGGGTAAAGATGCCCCTGAACCCCTGAGAGAGAAGGAGAGAGCACGTGGGTGAGATTTGCTTTCTCAGCAGAGGCCACGGGCTTGCACGGAGCCAGCTGCCCTCCCTCACCTGCTGCTTATGATCAGTGTTGTAAAGAGCCACCCAGAGTGGAACAGACGCTAGAATGTAGCCATGGGGCTGAGGGAACGTCCCCAGCCAATTCCGAGGTCGTGTCCACACCCAAGGCTCATGAACCCTGAAGCTAAGCAGCTTCTGCACGCTGTCCCACCCCCCAGCCCCAGGATCACTCACGCACGCCCGTTTCCTCTGGGAGTGGCCAAGAGGAAGCAACTCCAACTGTCAGAGCCAAGGCGGGAGCCAGGAGACAGGTGGAGGATGGAAACACCCCTGGCACTTACAGGTGACAAATAGGGAAAGCCATCTAATGATTGTCACCCCATCTTCAGGCTGAAGATCTGTGACTCTGTTTCTCCCCATCTCATTCAGCTAGTCCTTTTCCGATGATGAGTCACCAGTGACATATTATCTCATTTTTCCTCACAAATCTCTGAAGATCGAGCAGGCATGATTGTCCCGGTTTATTAGACAAGCCAATGAGCTCAGAGGAGGTGCACGGCCTTTTCCACAGTCTCTGTTGGGGGTGGGGAGAAGACGGGGGGTGGGATGGGGGGGCAGTAAAGGGGAAGTAAGACCATCTTCCTGTTTTTTGAAAACCTACCTGGAAGCTTCCAGCTGCAAATGCTATGCATTCATTGGCAGTAGACATTGCCAATAATACTCATTGCCATAATGAGCAAAGCCTCATTAATTTGGACTTCACTGGTTCAGGATATGTGATTATCTAACCTCAATTATGCTTAGATATATCTTTGAACTTGTATAAACAAGTGGATTGGACGGCAGATCCTTTCTGCTGACCAGATGGTAGAAGGCTTGATTAACCTAAGTAAATGGAAAAAAACAAAACAAAACTGGATTTAATGGCTTTAGTTTATATGCTGCCCAAGTTGCAAAATTACTCTCAGTTTAAATGAGTTCACTTTACCCAGTAAACAACCTTCTATTTTGAAATCACATGGCCATTATAAGAGTATTTTCCAATTCCAAGTTCTCAGCAGTTCAAAGGCGCTTGTCATCAGTTAGTCTTTTAAAGAGTCTCTACATTACAATGTGGAGACCTGGTTTTAAAATATGAATTTATTAGTGTGTGACTTGGCAAGTTACTTTGCTTGTCTGAGCCTCAGTTTCTCCATCTGTAAAGTTAGGATAAGAGTTTTAGCTCCCAGCGTTGTGGGGAGATAGTGGATAGTGTGCCTGAGGTGGTGGGTGTGGTGGGTGTCAGGTACTCAGCCCTGGCGATGCTCACCGGAAGGTTGGCTGCCCCGTGAGGAGGCAGGGGGTCAGAGCCCCCAGAACTGGCACCCTTGGTTCATGCACTAGCTCATTTTCAGTCTCCAAACTGTCTCATGTGCATGGACACACCTCTCGAATAACAACCAAAGAATCACCTCCTTTAGGAAATAAAGTCAAATCGTCTTCCCCCAAGCAATCCTCACAAACTCTGTCCATTTCTCTTGACATCATCTGCCCTGCCTCCTTTCTCTTCCCCCACTAAGCTGGGAGCCCCTTCAGAAGAGGGACTCCTGGTGTCCCCAGTGTCGCAGCAAGACTGGGGATGGGGGCTAAGACTCCTGGGAGTGTCTGGGCAATGATGACTTCCTGGTCTTTTCCTACATAGGTGGGCATTCACGCTGATCATCATCTCATCCTACACGGCCAACCTGGCAGCCTTCCTGACCGTGCAGCGCATGGATGTGCCCATTGAGTCAGTGGATGACCTGGCTGACCAGACCGCCATTGAGTATGGCACAATTCACGGAGGTTCCAGCATGACCTTCTTCCAAGTAAACTCATTTGGTTGCTCACCGACATCGGGAACTGGGCAGAATAAAGCTGAGATGTTTATCTGCTAGAGAGACAAACATCTCTCCTCATCCCATTATCTTTTCTGAACATCTAGTTTGGAGATTCACATGGGGCTCCTTGTTCTCCCGTTCCATAAAATATCCCTGGAATGAGGTCCCCAAAGCACTTTGGGTTAAAAATCAACCTGTCCCAAAATATTGTGCGTGAACGACCAGTGTTAGTTGTGATGCTTTTAGGTACAAATCAGTTCAGTGACTAAACTATTTCGTATTTATTTCATTTTTATTTACTTACTAGGTTATCAGTTTAATATAAAATGATATAACTTAGAAACAGATGCAGAGATTGGGCAAAGGATGGGAAAGGTGTGTGTGACTTTCATGCTCTCTGGGGGCTTCACTATCTCCCTATTTTCATTCATATTTCTTTTAATGGGTATTAGAAAAATATATATGCAGTGAATTTAACCTAAATTTTTATTTCTATTACTACATAGGATGAAGTTAATGTATGCATTTAAATTTTTAATGGTGGGTTAAATTTTATAGCGCCCTCAGACACAGCAAGATTAGACTTACAAACGATGACTGAAGGGTAATGAACACTAGATCAAAATAAACTGATTTCATTGATTGTGGACTAGATAAGTCTCAGATCAGGACCCTGTTGACTTTGAGGTCCTGCCACAAAGCTCTGTGTGCTCACACACCAAGTGATTGATCGCCAGAGCTGACACACTGGGCCAGACAGAGGAGTTAATAGGTGTCGAACCAGCCTACGACCCATGAAGTGCATTTCCACATGAGACAAGTCCAAGGCTTTCATTTTTTTATTTCCCACATCAGCCTCAGTGCCTGTTGGCATTAGGACCTACAAAAGCATCATGCAAACACAGAATTTGGATAGCCCCCAGAATTCACTCAATCTTGTTGTTATTTGTAAAATTGAAGCCAGCATTGGATATATGATTGGAAAATTGATGTAGGGTTGAGATAAAATAGCTGGCACTATTCCTTCAGATGGTGTCTCTCTCTAGAAGTCCTGAATAAACACAGGTTCACTGCTCCCGACCTGAAGGACATGAGGGATACAACCGGAATTTCCATTCTTACTTCTACCAGAACATAGATGTTGGCAATGGGAGACCTCTTTAGGGCAGATGAGGCAAGACCAAGGATCAAACCAGCAGGCAGAGTTTACAGTGGCATAGGCCCTCTGGTGCTTCTTGGTCTTCCTGTAAAAGGAATCAAAGGCACATCTTCCCCCTCCTGTAGGAGGAAGCCAATCGAGAGATGGAATGGGCAAAGGGTATTGAGTATAAGGAGGGGATTGAGGAGGGCCAGGATTTTAAGACCTACTTTGAATCCCTCTGCTTTTACACCAACATTTCCTTTCTCTTTTCCCAACCTGCTCCCTTGTGTTCCTTTCCCAGAATTCCCGCTATCAGACCTACCAGCGCATGTGGAATTACATGTATTCCAAGCAGCCAAGTGTCTTTGTGAAGAGCACAGAGGAGGGAATCGCCAGGGTGTTGAATTCCAACTACGCCTTCCTTCTGGAGTCCACCATGAACGAGTACTATCGGCAGCGAAACTGCAACCTCACTCAGATTGGGGGCCTGCTGGACACCAAGGGCTATGGGATTGGCATGCCAGTCGGTATGCGGGAGAGGAACAGCCTCCTTGGGTAGCTTCATCCAGTCAGGGTCAGAGTAGCCACAACCTCTGAATACAGCATTGATATAAACACCCCGTTTCTAGAACCAGTTTAACAGTGACTTGAGGTGGGCATCCTTGAGATTTGAAAAAAAGCAAGCCCAAGCTCACGTACTTTGCTAAGCGGAGATCAGATCTCAGCCCTTGAGCATTCAAGGGCTGATTGATTAGTTATTAACTGATTAATTAGTTATTAAGGGGCATGTTGGTTCCTTGATGGATTCTTTACACCGTCTGTTCTCCCCTCTACTGCTTTGGCCATTTCCCTGTTGGTTAAATCTCTATTAGAGATGAAAAGGAAGAGATGGTAAAA
Organism: Scalopus aquaticus; assembly: GCA_004024925.1. Lineage (NCBI taxonomy): Eukaryota > Metazoa > Chordata > Mammalia > Eulipotyphla > Talpidae > Scalopus > Scalopus aquaticus. The sequence goes on from PVIJ01003560.1 coordinate 91,367, forward strand.
CTCAAATGAATTAATTTTGCTACTACAAGTCCTGGTGAAAAGCTTACTACAAAAGTTATGTCATAATGAGGCACATAACTTTCCAGTCATTTGTGGCACTCACCTATCCCTCTGCTCCCGGTCAGCATAGGTGATTTTTGAGAATGGGCAGGAAAGTTCTGGTCATCAGCTTACTGTGTGCGATCCATCTGGTTTGTTAGAGGAGGGAAGAGATGTTTGGCTTCCAGAAAGATATCCCAGCTGTGCTTTCTAAAGGACATTCATGCTTTTGGCCCTCCACTGCTGCAAATACTTACACCAGGAGAGGAGGGTGAATACATTTGGCAGCAGGGCCCTGCCCCAGGTGATTCAGATATGCCAACTTCTCCCCTACACATAGCCCATTGAGAGCCGCTGTTGTAAATGGCCGCCCCTGTAAAGGGCTGTTCTGTCTACAGCAGCAGGGGAGAGGGCAGGAATTGAGACCTTCAGGTCACGTGGGGACATCGGTATACAGTATGTGCATCTTTGTAGTTATCTTACATGCCCCTTCTCTCGCTCCTCACATAACTCAGGACTCTGTCAACTACAGACTTCACTTATGTCTATAGAGTGGCGAACATGGGTTTGAAGTCAGGCACACCTAGGAATGCCCCCTTGTTACTGTCTGTGGGACCTTAGGTGGATTATTTAACCTCTGTGGGTCTCCATTATCTCACTTGTAAAATTAAGTTTCTAATACCTACCTCATAAGTTTGTCATGATAACCTGGTCAGGTACATTACCACAACACCTCACACTTAGCCTCTCTTGGGGAACATTAGTGCCCTTCTATCATTTCTGGAGTTGCCTGTGTTATTACATAGAACAGACGACTTCTTAAAGACTGATCAGAAGTCAGGCCAATGAACACAGAAAATAATATGGCTCATCTTGAGCTCACTTCTATCAAGAAGCCTCAATCAGTTCATTTGTAACCCTCATCCCCTCCCCTTACACCATATTCTTTGTTCCCATTAACAGTACAGATTATGGGCCACTTTGAGAAGCTGACATTTTGTTTCAAGATGGTGGAGCGAACCATAAATTTAGGGAATACTAGCAGTTAAACAAATGTAACCAGAATGTCAAATGCTTCAAACTAACTCTAGAAAGTTTCATCAGTAATGGTGGAAAAAAAACTCTAGAAATTTTCATCGGTAATAATAGGAAAAAGGGAGGGAAATATTTTTTCTGTATCACATGTGTTATCTCAAATCATCTCAACTGTGAGGTAGACGAAGTCATTCCCATCCTACAGGGTACAGCTGAGACTTAGAGCCTCTCAGTTACTTGTCCAAGGTCACAGACTAAGTGGAGAAGCTGGACTTGGGTCTAAAAAGCTTGTCTCCAAATCTCGTACCTCACTTACCAGGCAGAGCGTGCTGACAGGACAGGTTGGGTGGAAGGTGAGCTGTGGCTCGCCCAGGTGTTCAGGCTGGAAAGGGTATTGAACAGTCCATTGATGGGATGGGACAGAATTCAAGTCCAGCTGAGGTCATGTCCAGGAAAGACATGTCATAATTGGACGTTAAGGGCATAACTATAGAATAAGCCATGACTTGGGTCCAGGAAAAGTAAGGAATGAGGTAGAAAATTAGTTGGGGTTTAGGAAGTAAGCAGGAAACATAATGATCTTTTCATGACCTCTGATGCACAGTTGTGATTGGGTGGCAAATGTTTTGAAAACTGCTTGAAATGCCTTATTGACAGGACAGTTGCCTCTAAACCTGGATGTTCATTGGTCTCACCACCCAATACCACCTGTTAATTATAGTTAGTAGTTAATTATAACTAGTACTTAACTAATTATAGAAGAGGTGCTGTTGATGTTCATCCAGATCAGTGACAGGATTGATCTGCTCCAGACATGGGGTTTGCATAACCAAGTGTTGTTGGGTCTATAGTAGGGAGGGTCCTAGCTGTGGAGCCCTCGGCAGTCAGAATCCAAAGATACCTGGGAGTTGATCTCGTTCCTTCCCCATCAGAGTGCCCTCCATGGTCCAGCAGCAGAGCCTTGGTGCTTGTTAGAAATGCAGACTCTCTGGCCTCACAGCATCAGTCTGCAGTCCAATGAGACCTGCAGGTGATTCCTATGCACATGCGTGTTTGAGAGCACTAACCGAGTTGTTCCAAGCTTCCTCATGAATCCTTCACCATAGCCTCTTCCCAGAGGCATCTGTCCCCATCGAGCCTTCACAGAGCTTGGGCATCTGAGTTGGTTCCCAATCTTTTGGCAGCTTTTGCTTATTGAGCTCAGGCCTCACCCTGTGTTGGGACATTGAGCTTTCCACGGTTTCATTTAAGCCTGTTCTTGTGATTAAAAGTAAATTTCAGAACCAAAGCTCCTTGACCATATTCCATTAGAAGAATTTTTAAAAGGATTGCACGGAACAGAAGCTCTTCTGTTTGAGGAGGTTGGGAGGAGCAGTGTAATGGAGTGATGGGCAGGGGGGCCCGTGGGTTCCCAGCAGCCCGCAGGCAGCCAGTAGGGCTGGGGATGTCTGGGGATTGGGGTCTCCCCAGGGATGGAGGAGAGGAGGCTTCTGACCCACCCGAGGTGGCTTTTCTCTCAGTGGTGACTGCTCTGGGGAGCAGATGTCAGGAGTATGGAGTGAGAGTTATCATGCGTGAGAAGTTAGTCTAAATGAAGTAGCACATAGACAACTAATTGAGAGGTTTACGTCACAGAAGTTCCCTTCTTGGCCTCCTGGATGCAGAGGGGAAGCCTGGCAACCAGCGTCCTGTGTGTGCATGGGCAGAGCACTTAGCCTGGATAGAAAGTGATGGCACCTGGATGGGGAGGTGGGTGGCACAGCTGCCTGGAAAGTGTCACTTGACCTATAGTGGTGTCTCTCGGCCACGGGCTGGACGTACCAGTCAGCGTGAGAGAAGGAAAGCAGGAGGCCCTGCGTGCCCTGCATGAATCCTGGGCACCCTTCTCTCCATAGACAGTGTCCAGACTTAGCCAAGTAGAGAGCCGTGATCCTGGGGGGGGGGGGAACCCCGCTCCATGTCACTCCCTCCTGAGTCAAGCGTGGCCAGAAGGCTTCCCGGGCAAGGGAGCAAAGTGATGCATAGGAGGGCACTCACATCCTGTGTTCTGGGCTCTCCTGTGACCCCACAGGCTCGGTTTTCCGGGACGAGTTTGATCTGGCCATTCTCCAGCTGCAGGAGAACAATCGCCTGGAAATTCTGAAGCGCAAGTGGTGGGAAGGGGGGAAGTGCCCCAAGGAGGAAGATCACAGAGCCAAAGGTAAGCACGGCAGGGCCTTCCCGTCCTGCCCCAGAGGACCCAGGCAGCTTGTTTCCGGTGTCCACGTTCCAGATAGTGAATCCTAAGACATACTGAGAACCAGCCTTGGAAGGGAGCTCTGGCTGGCTGGCCGGACTGGAGGGGCCAGTCTTGCCCTAGGGTCTCAGTGTACCCAGCCTACTCCAAGGCCCTGGAGCTCTACCTCCATCTTGCTTCCTGAGTCCAGTCACCTCTCCCCTCCCACTCTGACCCAGGCCTCCATCACCTCACAGTAGTCTGGCCTCCTGTCCCTACCTATAGCCTGAGGGATTTTTTCAAATGTGAAGATTTTAGCATTTCCCTGAGAAACTCCAGTGACTTCTCACCTCAGAGTAAACCTCAAGTTCTCTGTAGCTCAAAGCCTGACCTGACCCGTTTCTCCCCTTTCCTCCCCCTTCTACACACCTCCCAGCCTGCTGCCACCTCTGGGCCTGTGCACTTGCCCCTCTGACCTCCCTAGGGAGTGCCCTCAGAGAGGTTTTCCCTCCTTCTTCTCCCCATCACCAGAACCCAGTTTTAGTTTTCTTTTCAGACCTCATCACTACCTGATATTCTATTTTTCCATTTGTTTATTTGGTCACTTTCTACTTCCTCTATTAGAATGAAAACTCCATGAGGGCAGGCTTCACCTCCTTCGTAGGGCCTGCCATCTGGCTATGAATGAATGAATGAGTGAGTGAGTGATGAATGAACGAATGAATGAATACACTGAATAGGAAGCAGACACTGACTGTCACGTGGAGTTAAGAAATTTTGAGGACCCCTGAGCTCCGTATATTTTCTGTAGGGGGAACACATATCCTGGTTTGCCCAGGACAGTACTAGTTACATGTGTTATAAATCTGTTATGCCTGTCAGTTATTTTTAGAATCCCCTTTTGTTCTTAAAATGTCCTGGTTTGGACCATAAATCGTATGGTCACAATGGTAATCTACTGCAGTCTTTCTGAAATATGCAACAAATTTACTTATACAGGCAGCTGAGGAGTAAAATGAATGATACCAGGGGCCTCCCTTCCTGCTCAGCATGAATGATTATCCCTGAAGAGACTGAAGGAGTGACTGTTTCTAAGCATCTCTGTGGCTCTCCCGCTGGGAGAGGTCGCAGGAATATGGACCTACGGGGACCAGCCCTTTGTAATTTAGAGCAAATGCTGCCCCTTCTCGGGCAGAAACCCAGGGAGGCCACAGAGTTACTGACCCTCCACTTCTGATGTCAGAACCTGCCATGAAGAAGGCAGTGGGCATTAGCGGGCAGAGCATGGCCGCATCTGATTGAGTTCCAGCTCCAGTTGCGACGCTGAGCTTAGCACATGCGTTAACACTGCTGAGTGTCAGTTTCTTTACCTGAAACAGGAGGGCGGCGGCAGCACGCTGCAGGGTTACCATGAAGAGAGAGTGAGTAGCTCAGAGCTTGGCTCCTAGAAAGGGCCCAGTGTCCTCACTCAGGCCATGCTGTGCTCCTCGCAGGACTTCAGGGGAACCTGATCCTGTTAGCTGGCTGCAGGGGAGTTACATTCAATGGCCGGCCAGCCATTCCGTCAGCAGGGGCTGTTGAGTGACAGCACTGTTTCATAGTCCGGGAATAAGAGAGCAAAGACTAAACTTACCATCAAGGAGCTTAAAGTGATTTCTGGAAGTAAAACCAGCACACTTAAAATGATGAGCAAACAATTCTAGATACCAGCCAATTCACAATTAATAACTGGGGGAGGGGAGTGAAGTAGAGGAAAATGACTCTGTTCAGAGAAAATAGAAGCGGGGAGCTGCAGAGAAAAGCATCAGGAAACTTGTGGGTTGGAGAGAAGGAACTAGAATAGGAAGATGGCCAGGACCTAAGCAGATGGGGAGGGGAGAGGAGGGCATTACTGGCTATAGGCCCCTTGAGGAAAGAAGTGGGGGCCAAAGTGCAGTGCAGGGCAGTGAGCTGGGACTGTAGGTGGGGCCGGTGGGGCTAGGCCTGAAGCCCTGGGGAGGGCTGGATGGCAGAGAGAGCTTGGACGGGGGAAGGCAGCAAAACGCTCCTCCATCCCCTCCCTGTGCGCGACAGATTGAAAGCAATCTGAACCCGACTGGACCTGAAACAGTCAAAATGAAATGTGGTTATTGGTAAGTCAGCATAACTTCATGCTGCCCGGTAGTAACAGTTAACTTCAGATTGGTGGCAGAGCGCTCCATCTTGCCAAGGGGAGGTGGAGGAAAGCAGTGCTGGCTTTTGATCTGGAACGATCTAAAGTAGAAATGGAAAGGCAAACCTAGGACCCAGAGCAAAGCACCTTCAGGCCTTCCTCTGACGGGTGAGTGCCTAGGTATCTGTCTTCCTAAAAACCCCAGCCCCTCTACCCACAGTGGCTCGGGTTCCTTGCGTGTTCCTGGACAACTCAACACACTGTATTGGTCTCCTATGTGTTGGATGGTGCCTTACACCAGGACCCAGTCTCACTGGCCTCTATGTCCATATTCTCCCGTACAGAGCCTGGCATGTAGTAGGTACTCAGTAAGTGTTGTGGGGGATGTGCTCAGAACTATTGGCTGAGACCTCTCAAAATCTGCAATTACTCGGTTCTCCAGGGCCAGGTTAAAGTGACTCATGAAACTGCTTTAATCGCTTTCCAGACCAGCCTCATACCTAGAGCCCCCACTCAGTTGGTAGTTCCTGCCTCTGAACAGCTAACTGACACAAAGATCCCACAGATGGAGGGAGAGGGGGTTAATGTTAGCCCACCAGGCTCAGGTTGCCCAAGTTGCCAGCTCTGCTCCTCCCCACCAGTTGCAGAGTCCCCTACTATCCTTTCCAAACCTGATCCCCTCTGATCACTATGGCTCATTCTCCTGGGCTCATACTGAGTGGACCCCATCTCTCCAGTTCCATCCCTGGCCCCTAAGGCCAGCCACAGGCCCTCCCTTTATATAGTTCTTTATTAGTGTTTGTTTGTATACACTGCTAATTCCCAGAGAGAAACAGTTGGAGGGGAGCAAAAGTGGGGAGCATGTGGATGAGGACACAGCATCCAGGTGCCTTAGAGTTTTTACTCAGGGACCTCCATTGAGAACATCTCTGTCCCATTCTAGATATTACTTAAGTCTGGTGCGCCCCTCCTGTTAAGAACTGATCAGATTCCTACCTCCCTGCATACCTGTTTGCTATACTGCCAGCCCCTAGGATGGCTCTCCTCCCTGGGGCAGTTGGCATAGGGATCGGGATCCTGGGCATTGGGGCAAATGGACTTCACTCCATTGGCTGCCTTGCTGTAGACACTATGATAGGTCTTTGAGCCTCAGTTTCCACATGTAGAGAATAACGATAATAATGAAGCCACTGCCTATGGCATTATCATCATTGTGAAGACTGAATAACATATAGCATGGTAAACACTTGGCAAAATGCCAGAATAAAAGAAATGAGAACTAATATTATTCTAAAGTCTAGGTGTAAAAGAACATTGAGAGGGATGATTAATGTCCACAAACCACAAGTGTGCCCACCCATGCCAAGCTCCTTGGGGCTAGATTGTTCTTCTAAAATCAACTCAGGATATTTATTTTGTGCCAGTTGGTATTTGTGCCCCATGGATTGTGAGAAACTCAAAGGCAGGGCTGGATCTTACTCGTTTCTGGACCCTAGTGACCAGCATATCATCTGACATTAGTATCTGATGAAAGGATGAGCAACAAGTGAATGGATGAATCAATGAATGAATGAGCAAGGTGTCCAGGATGTCCAGCCTAGCGTCCCTTCTACCTCATCCTGTCTGTTCCCTCCCAAACAGGAACCCTGATACCCCGGGTATTGACATGAAATAGGGCCTCATAGCCCTCATGGCCTCATAAACATTATAAACCTATGGTAGGCTCTGAAATTATGGCTTTGCCCTCAGGAGGTTTAGAACCTGGGAGGAGGCACACATGGTTTCCATAATGATTACACTGTACGATGCTTTGTTAGAGTCCCAAAGGCAGTGGTATGCAGCTGAAGGAGGAAGTAATGGATCTGAGCAATGGTCAGGAAGGACTTTCCAGAGACATTTGGCTGAACCTCAAAGCCTGCATCAGGAGACCGTGCTTTATGTTTGTTAAGGAGCACAGTTTTTACACTCAGAAATTGGTTTGGGTAAGTAGGATGAGGTTGGAGTTATGAGGGTACTGAAAAGTGGGGTAGAGATATTTGGACTACAAGTCATTATATCCCAAACTTTCACGTGAAAGGAAGGAATAGCAGAGGAGACGGAGTATGTGCTCTGGGGACCTGGGACATCCTCCAGAGCAGGCGTCCTTAAAATTGCCTTAAACTCTTCTGTTTTATCCTCAAAATGCATGTATTTTGCATCTTCCAGTGTAAGACAATCATGCCTATTTAATGTAAACGTGCTTTTCCTACCTCAACTCTAAGTAAAATCAGTGTCCCAGGAAGATGCCCACCATACCCCTTATCTGGCACATGCCTTCGCGTACCGCCAGCACCCTGGACTCCATTGAAGTGTGCTGAAGGTCCAGAATCTCAAAGGTTCTGGAGTGAGCTCTGGAATGATGGAAGCAGGTGCTGTGGGGTAGGGGTCTGAACTCGTCCAGGCCTTCCTGGGCCCAGGGAACAGTCATGGCCTCTGGAGGAGCCAAGAGTCACATCATTGGCTCTAAGTTCCAAAGAAGTTGACACAACTCATAACAGAGACAACCTTCTTGGCAACAAAGGTTTTGATTTTCTAGAAAAGTCTTTTGGAACACAGAAGGTACTTAATACCTGAAAGAAGCTTGGGATGAAGTTGACACTAGAAGTTAGAGGAAACACTGCATTTAACAGAACCTGAACCTGAAGTGACTGGACAACCTCTACCTTTTGTCAATCAGGTGGAAATGGGAGTTTGAGCTAGAAATTAGGTACATTTACAGAAAAAATATAGTTGTGATTTTTTGCAGAGTATTTGGCTTTGGAAATTCTTCCATCTTACAGAGGTTTCAGAAGACCAATGTGGTAGCAGAGCTCAGCTTGAAAAGGGAGGGGAGTCAGGGAGATCAGCCCCCCAGGGAAGATGGGGAGAAGCAGCCAGGAGTCTTCACTCCACCCTCCACTGTGGGGCCACATATTCCCAGGCACAGAGAACTGAACAGATGAAAAGGATAAATCATCGTGGATATCACTGTGCCCAGCTCCCAAATGCTTCAGAAGATACTGGGCATCCATCAACCAGCAAACGTTAACTTGTCTCTATGCAGTTGTCCTTTGGAAAAAGAGGGCGAGTTGCATTAATAAGCAGAAATGTCCAAGCTGGGGCTGTCTGGAAGATGCACTCACCGTCGAGAGCCCCAGCTTCGCTCCATCCCAGCCACAGCAGTGAGTGCCAGCTTAATGCAGTGGCCTCATTTTGGCCATCGCTGAAGCCCAAACAAACATTACTCAGAAAGGCTAAAAGCTTCCTGGCCGAGCGTAAGTCCATGTGACACCCGGCCCAGCTAAGTGGGAGGCTCTAGCCTGGCTGAAGGGGGCCATTACTGGTCTTGCTCTCCCTCTGGCAAATGAGCCATCAGACTTTCGGAGTATAACTCTCCACTCAAGACCTCCTCCTGGGGCAAAAAAACAGGACCAGCATGACCTGAAAGAGCTCTCCCTTTAAGTCTTTAGATGGTCTCCAGGAACAGAGTCCCAAGAATAATTTTTCCTGTGTCTTAAGTTGAACAGAAGACAGTCATTTGAATTTGCTTTGCAAAGCAGCTCCTAGGTGAACTTTCTTCTTTGAGAGTTAAAGCAGTGGTTTTCACACATGGGTAAAGGAGTGTTGTGCCAGCGGGCACAGGGCAGGTTTCGCTATCCATTCAGGCAGACAGGTAAAGGGAGTCACGGAGCCCTCAGTGGATGTTTCAGGCTTTAACGCTCTCTCAGGGAACCAGGTACACAGGCACACAGGCAGGGAGGCTGGCATGCAAGGAGGCAGGCACGGGCCGGGCAACCAAGCCTCCCAGTCCTCCCATGAATCTCTATGCTCTTTCTCTGGGCTCCCTCGCACGCGTCGTCTTGTGGTCTTGCCGCTTTTGTACTTACGCCGCTTGTCCTCTCACTGCCGCCACTTTTATTCCAGCCTCTAGGCGTAGGTGTGCACACATACTCAGGCGTGCACACATACTCAGGTGTGCACACCCATACTCCAGGTGTCCACAATCAGGCACATGTGCCCGGGCCCACAATCCCGTGTGCCTTCTACATTAATACGATCAAGACCATAGGTGATAGCCACAGAGGCTAATGGCATAAAAAGCCTGATTAATTCATTCACCCTACAAGGAGCGAGAAAAATATGGAACAGGCAGAGAGGAATGGAGGTGAAGGAATTGAAGCTGGGGGCTGGGGACGGTTCTTTTTGCAGAGATGTCTGAAATGGAGAGTGGCTGTAGGCACTCTGGTTTTGATTAGAATGTACCAGACAATGAGCAGTGTCTAACATAGTCCTCTTCTACTTTGTTATCCGGTTAAAGTTCGAGAAATTTCTAAGAAAAGGATCTGGTGCTACCCCACTTCTAATCCAATATTGCAGCTCAAATGTCCCTGCCAGATTCCAGAGAAGAATCCTAACATTGGGAGGAAGCCACCAATCCCCAGTTAAGTCAAGTCGTTTGGCCAGGTCTCACTTGGCTCCGCTAGGGACCACATCACCCCTTTTCTTTCTCTCTCCCTGCTTCCAGCTCAATGGCCATCTCCCTCCATACACAACCATAAAATGAAATGGCCAATCATGTGGAAGACTGAAGAATTACAAAAAGAAGCAGGCTTCATTCCAAGCTGTTTCATTTTCTTCTGCCTTTTCTTTTCATAAACACTAATTTTATTTATTTTCCCACTCAACTCCTATAAAAAGAAGTATCACTAGCCACTCACAGATGCCGGCATCCCAATTCAAGGGGATTGGATTACGAAGCCTTTGCAGAACAATTGCTAGACAAAAAGGTGGTGGGTGAATTCCAAGGAAATTAAATACCTTTATCTTGAAAAAAAAAAACAAGCTCATAATCGAGCTTCAAAGGAGCAGAAATACACCACCAGGCTGTGAAAACCAGGGTCGCTGTTCTGGGATAGAAAAGAGGCCGGTGGCATTGACTCATAAAATCCTTAGACAGCAGGAAGTTTGCTGTCTGCACATCAAGAATGAAAGTGTGAGACATCTTAGCAAGAGTGGGGGTGAGCAGTGGGGGAGGGGGGTGCTGGGGACATTTTTCTCTCTTCTCAGGGGGCCCAGTCGATTATCCTGGCTCTCTGGTTTCTCTGAAGAGAGCCAAGGCTGGAAATTCGAATATAGTAGTTTAGAGAGTGTCTGGGAGAGATGCTTGTGGAGGAAGCCTCTCCCTAATCAAATCAGATTGATTGCTGAGAGCTGGAGAAACTCCAGGACTGCGCCAGAAAGCGTGCCCAGGAACCGAGGCGGTGGTGGTCTGCTGTGTCTCCATCAGTGGGGTCAGAATTACAAAGACTGTAGCCTAGTTTGGTCTGCAAATGAAGCCAAGATGAAGTCAATAAATCATCAATTCAAACATTTGATATAATTTTCTCAGGTAGAGACAGGGATTTTGTAAATTGAGCTAATAACCCATACATGGACTCTCTTCCCCACTCAGCTGGCTAGGAGGGGGATGTCCTCAGGACTGAGTCCAGGCACTGGAGGCCAGATTGAGCTAAGTAGCCCACACCTGCACCAGGGAGACCTGGAGTTGGGAGAGCTGGCGTGGTGTGGCGTGGCGTGGTGTGGGACTCAGGCTCCAGTTTGGATCCAGACATTTAGCCTCACCAGCATGGGACCCTGGGCTGGTTATCTGACAACTCAGTACCTTGGTTTCCTTGTCAGGAAGTTGGAGGTGAGAGTAGGGTGGATTTCACAGGGCAACGGCTAGGACTGAATTAGAAAGCTTAGCATGCTAACCTTGTTCATAGTCAACACTCCTGAGAGCCAGCTTTATTTGTATAAAGAACATTCCCTTGGCAGTTGGATTTTTCTAGATTTCACAGCTGAGCCGTGAAAACTTGGGCAGCTTACTAAAGTTCTCTGAATTTCCATTTCTTTAACTGTAAAATGGGAACAGTGGGCTTTCTTTAAGTGTTTCTAATGGTAATCAAATGAATAAGGAATGAGGTGCTTCCAGCTCCAAGTTTTACAAATTAGGAAGTAACATGTGTTTTGATACATTGCAAAATTTACCAAATGCCTCTCCCATCCCCCTTCTGTTTCGAGTCCCTTTCCCCACTCTTCTCCCATCACTGTCTCCAGAATCTGCTAGGTCTAGGCGACAGATGTCACAGTGAATGCAAGAAACATCAGGCATACGATTTCACAGTCGTCAGCAGTGCAAACATGACAAATCACTTCCTATTTTCTGGGAAGGTCATATGGGTCAGCTCGCACATGGGCATGTGAAGTTGCTATTTACGATAAATAAGTCTGTGGGACCATTTAATATATCTACATGGATGTAAGTGACTCTGAAATAGAAAGCGCTGGAAAGTCAAATTGGTCAAAGAATTCTCGTTCTTGTCAAATGTTTTTAGCGTGGCACATTGCCCGAGCTTCAGCAGCTAGCACAGAGATCAGCTCATGGACGCTTCTCAAGAATGACTTGTTGCCTGGCGTCAAGGAGCCCACAGTCCCTTGATGCGACAGTGGCACCAGTCTGTCCTCTGTGTGTCTGCCTCCTTGGCTCCTGTGGCCTCTGTCTCTTTGCCTTCCAGTCTGTATTCCCCACTTGTTCAAAAGGCATCACCCTGCATTTCAACCCAGAGTTTCCAGTGTCACTTGGAGATACACAAGAGTTTTAAGATCTGAGACATATGTGCCCTTGAACCCAATCAGTGATTATTTGCTGATCAGAATTGAAGGCAGAACCCACGGGTGGGTAGATGGGTGAAGATTCAAATCTACTCAGACTTAACACTCTTACTCAGGTTGCTTCTGCCCTCTGTAGTACTCTGTAGTACAAGAAAGTTATTGCTTTGGATTTATCTGCTAACATTTGAATTTGTGGTCAGTCTGTGAGTGACATCGAACTCAGTGTTTAACCATTCAGGTGTGTGTGGGGAGACTTCAATTCAATTTCAGTTGATGCAGTCCGGTTGCTGGGGCGTGTGAGCCTGCAATGTTCGGAGAAAATCCCTGTCAGAGGCCCATCTTTGTTGATGACTTCTGTGTGGTTCCCTCTGAAGAATGGAAGGGAGGGGGTGAATCCATGGCTTCCCCTTACCAATGCTATGGCATCTGTGAGCCCAGAGAGGGCCTCGTGGCTGGAGGGTGTCCACACCAAGGACTCCTGAGTAATGGCTGTGTGCTGGGGAAGGCATTTGCCTTCTAGGAGAATGACTGATGACGGTGTGAAATGTAACTGCTGTGCTCTCCTACCGCTCGCCCCCCCGGCTCCCCGCTCCATCTGTTTCTCAACTCTAACTCTGCCAGCAATCTATTCTTGCTTCCACTTTCCAGTAAGTTCCTCAAGGCACGAGTGGTATAAAGGCCTCGCTCCTAGGGGGAGGAGACCACCCAGCCAGGAATCAGCACCCATGATAAACGTGCCGAAATGTGAGACGCTGGGAAAGGATGGTTGGGGGCTGTTTCAATGACATGGTTTCCACCAGCATCCTGTTAAGCCCTCGGCTCCTCCGAGAAGCACTCCCTGATCTAATCAAATAATGCCAGCACAGATCACGTGTCCATTTATAACCCTCCCGTCTGCCCCGAAACCCACCCAGGACCCAGGATCAGTCAATCCTCCTTGTAGATTATCCGTGTCACTGTCAGTCAGTCCCACTCTGGCCAGCCTAGGCCATCTGCCTTTGTGTCCAAGCCGGGAGCTCTCAATAAGAGCTGTCACACTTTACTATTATTTCAAACAAAATTTAATTAGGAATTATCCATATCACAGTATGGATCCAAAGCTTTTGATAATGCAGGCTTCTGTCTCTGGAATGTCTTTATCCTTTTTCTTTCTGCTCACTCTTTCAACATTTATTGGGCTCTAATTATGGGCCGGGCACCAGATTGGGGGGTTACAGAGTTGAATAAGACATGGCTCTTCTCAAGGAACGCAGAGCCTAGTGGGAAGTCCAGGTTGGTCACGTGTCACTTAACGCAGATGCAGTCTCAGAAATGCATCATGAAGCAATTTCATCTTTGTGTGGAGACACTGTGGGGAGATACACAGACCTAGATGTTCCAGCCTCCCACCCACCTAGGGTGCAGTCTGTCGTTGACTGAAGTATTGTTAAAATTGGACAGATGCATTATTTTATGCAATGTTACAGTGATTTATGACACATTATCAGTGAAACACAAAATCAGTACATCTAGCAGGGGCAGGCAAGATCTCGACAAAACAATGCAGCCTAGAGGAAGTGACTGCTGAGCTAAATCTTAGAGGCGAGGATGGGCTTAGCCAGGTGTGCCTGGGAGGTGAGGTGGGTTTCAACAGAGATGCTATCACAGGAGGAAAGGTACAGAAGGTCAGAGCAGGGAACTATCAACATTTCCGTATCACCTAAGATTTTGCATTCCACAAAGGTCATCATCTATGGAGGGTAGAGCTGAGGAAGCACACGTACCAACAGGAAGACATTTGTAGAGGCTACTGCAATCGTTCAAGCGAGAGACTGTAGGCACCTGAACTAGGGAAGCAGTAGGAGAGAGAGAGAGAAGAATGAGAAATTGACATGTACTTAGGAGGTAAAATCAGCAGGACCTACCTGGGAGCCAGTGTATGGGGGGGAGGCTAGAAACCAAAAGCAGGAAAATGAGGAAAGAATGTGCCCCAGTGCAAGGCAAGGCAATAGAAAAGATTAGAAGAGTGCAGACATCAGTGGCTTTAGTAGAAGCCAAGAAGGGGGTGTGGTTGGCGACGTCCAGTGCTACCAGAGAGCTCTTGAGATCAGGGCAGGAAAATGTCCAATCGGTGCGAAAGTAAATGTTCATTGGTGACCTTGATGAGTTGAGTCCTTGCTGAGTTGGCTTTAGTGGTGCATGACAAAATTGCATGGTGTAAGGAGTGAATTGGAAGAACAAAAGTGAATTCAGAAGAGAATCACTTTCCCCTTCAGATACCACAGACAGAATACCTAGGGCCTAAAAGCTTTTCAAGCATCCAAAATTATGTTCGAGGTCTGAGAAATATTATTAGCTTCAAAATGCCAAAAGAAAACTGCAAAATTAAATTAAGATATGTTTAATTAAATATCTCCAAAATATAACATTGTTTCAACTTCATTAATTTTTAAATTTAATAGTCATAAAAGCTTCATTGCATTTAGAAACAAATTTTTTGGTTAGATTTTTCTCATCTTCCAGACATTCCTTGTATTCACAGTGATGGTTGAGAAATCAGCCAATGACAAATTAACTATTTCTTCCTACTCAGCTCAGAAACAAAATTTTTTTAATGCATTGTGGGCACATTTTCTTCTATTTGCTTTTCTATGAGACGAACCTCCAAAAGTCAGCATTCTAAGACTTCAGAATGTCTTGAAATAGTTCTGATATAGACAACTACATCTAAATGCTGGGCCGGGGAGGGAGGATTCACTTATCAGAGAGAGAGGGGAAGGAGGGTATTTTAATTTTCCTCTAAGAAGAAAGAAATGTGAGTGTGCGTCTGTGCTGAGGGAAAGAGCCAGGGGGAGGAGAAGACTGGAGGCAGCCTGGGGTGGAAGCAGCTAGTGCCCAGATGACAGAATGGGACCTGGTGAGGGGACAAAAAGCTCTTCTGCCGAAACACACAAGGAGCCAGAGGTCCTGTGGGGGATCCTAGTTCTATTTTCTTTAGCAGGCAGAACTCCCAAAATGGTAGGAGAGTTTCGTCATGCCTTAGCTGTGGAGCCCCCTTTACCCGAGCAGATGGACACCACTGGTATCACCAGTCACTTCCCTGGCACTGGGGGGCTCCACCCAGCCTCTCCACAGGTCCTGGAGAAACAAGTTCATCATTGGTTTTCAAATGCATGTCCCAGTACCCCAGTTCTCACCACCCCTAATCCTATGACTGGAGCATCTGCCTGCATACTCCAACTAGATCCTTGGTCCCTCTCTCTTAGGGTCCCTTTTGCTTCCCCTGCCACACACACATACACACCCCAGATTCCTATGAGTCATGAGCTTTTGTGGTCAAAAGCTTCTCCCCAAAGGGTCCCAAGTTAGAGGAATAGGTGTTCGAATGAACTGCAAACACCCTCCGCCTGGAAGGTAAAAATTTATTCCAAACCTTATAGAACTGAGTGTTTGAATAATCCCCTGCCTTTGCTTATTCAAAACAGAGGTCCTCGAATTCACACGGGTACTCAGGAATTGGCTGCTTGGACCTGCAGACCACAGCACAACGCTCATTATGTGAGCCCTCGAGCAATGCTAGCAGACTGCTGGTGTCGATAGCACTGAACTGCACTGTGTTATTTTAAAAACAAACCCCCAATCCAACAGACATCCATCTGAGGCTTTGTGAGGGGCAACCCTGGGCTTCTTGAAATAGCTAAGCAGGGCTAGTTTCCCAACTTTCCGAGGTGCAGAAAGTAGGGTCAGATTTCTGGCTTTCTGTGACACCCACACAGCCACAACTAGTGGTGGTACAGTTGATCAAACAAGCATTCTCATGCGCTATTCCAGAGTAGCCCAGGACGGAAGCTCTCCTCTGCATGTGCCTGACTTATTTATGACTCGGACCCCACTGAATCAGGGTTTCACATGTTTATGACTCTCCTCTAAAATTTGGGTTTCTCTGTTGCCTACCCCCTGAAAAATGCCACTCAGTTACCTAGCTAAACTCTGCGTTTGGCACCGTGGAAAGGAAACCACCGTGGCATTCTACACGTAGCTACTGAGTATGTGCCATAAGCCAGGAATACAACCAGAAGCCCAGTCTGACTCCCGGCACTTACTGTCAGGCACAACGCTTCCAAAAAGCACAGGGGACCATGGAGATGGATCGCGGGTGAGTTGGTGGTGGGCTACCCAAGGGGAATACAAAATGTAAAAGACATAAATAACAATAAAAATATATATTAAAAAATAAATAAATAAATAAATGAGGTCACAAAAAAAAAAACAACCAAAAATACCAATTTGCAAACTAATTTTAGGCGGGGCTGGAAAGGAGTCACCTATGAAAGGTGTTTCAAACTACAGGTTCCTGGGCCCCATCTTCAGAGCGGTTGATTCTAAAGGTCTGGGGACCCCATCCCGGGGACCAACGATGGGGATTCTTTATTTTTAACAGGCTCCCAGGTGGTTCTCCCAGGTGTGGGAGCTACTGGCTTGGTGGGATGAAAAAATTTACCTTCTGAGATAGGCAAATACTGCGTGGAGTCCTATGTGGAATATGGAGAAACAAAACAAAGGAACTGACAGAACTAACCCAAAACAAACCCTCGAAATGTGACTACAAAATTGAGGCTACAGATGGGGAGGCTTGGCAGGGGTAGGAACAACGGAGAGAGGGGGCCCCAATGTTCTTGGGTAAAGGACTATGGGTGCTTTGATGGGGGTGGGGAGTGGTGTGGTGACACATCAGAGGGGGTGCACCTAATTCCCTCAATCATAGACGGTATTGTAAACCTATGCTATCTCAATGAAAAAAAGAAGGCAAATCATAATAAAATAAAATTTAAAAAGAAAGAGAAGGTTTACCTTCTAGATGAGTATTTTAGGAATGTGTTGACAAAGATAGGTAAACATGATTTTCCCTAGCCGTGGTTTGGTTAAAACAATTGCTTTATGTCACACAGACACATTAGGAAGATGACTAAAATTTGTATGAAGCTGCTAGAACTTGCAGGTGTTGTTGTCATGTCTCTCTAGGCTAAATCACATTTGCCTGAACCCACTTCTTAAGATGGCTCTCGCCACTCACCCCCAGATGCCCTTTGGGGCTTCTCACCATCTCCTCCTTTGCAGCTAGACCCCTCCCCTGCCTTTTACTCCAATTATGCTGCATTTTTCCAAAGGAATATTTCTAGCTTTTCAAGGAATATGTGTCTAAAACTTCTGCAAGACTAACATTTAAACATTTTTGGTGGAATGATTACAGCTTCCAACTCTTTACACCATTTTTTTTTGTTATTGCTTTTTTTTTTTTTAATAGGACTGGGAATGGAGAATATTGGTGGAATCTTCGTGGTTCTTATTTGTGGCTTAATTGTGGCCATTTTTATGGCTATGTTGGAGTTTTTATGGACTCTTCGACACTCAGAAGCTACTGAGGTAAAACTGCAAAGGGGTACAAACTATGGTGTGGGCACACAGGGCAGAGTTCACGGGCTCAGACACAGGCAAAGTCATTTCAGACAAATTATCAGGCAAGACAGGTCCACTCTCCGGGACAGGAGAGCTGGTCAAGACCCCATCACTTACTAATGCAGCCACAGAGAGGCCACTTAACATCTGTGGGCTTCAGATTCTTCTTTGAAGCAGCCTGGCAAATAAATACACGAAAATGTTTTTAAACTACGACATCTTATACACCATAAGATATAGTATGGTAAAGGAAAACCAGTGACAATACCAGGTTATTTATATGTGGAAGCTCTTCCATTTTAAGTGTTTTTGTCTTGTACATAAAGATGTTTAGCGCTATCCCAATTTGAGAGTCACATCTTCTTTCTCAGGATTTTAAGTAAGTTTAATTCCCAAACTGGTGGCTTAGAACCTAGGATAATATCAACTGCACAGAGAAGAGTCTGAGGAGAAGGAAGATGTATCCTGGACTTCCATTCTATGTAGAAGAAGGCCCAAAGCCTTACGTGCTAACTGTGTTACTAGATTGCTAAAGTATGTTGACCTCTAGCTTGATCTCCCAACTCTGGATCTTCCTAAAACCTCTTTCCCTAATTGATGCTGGAGAAACAGCTCATAGCATACATAACTGTGTCCTGCCCTATGAATTCAGGGAGTTCAGCCCCCCAGGGTCTCGAGGTACATCGCTGCCTGCTATTCCTTTCTCTTCTGTGCTCAGCTTCTTCCCCATAGGACTTCCATGTCATCACCCACTTCTCGTGCCCTTTGCCCTTTAATGTGTAGAGGTTAATTTTACCTCCTGTCTCATCAAGAAATCAAATGAAGACCCCCACCAACAAATTTACCCATAGCTACAGCCATCCCTGCAGCTTGACAGACACCATCTTTCCTCAGCTGCCTTGGCCCCCTCTTTCCTCAGCTACTCTGGGATTATCCTATTTCTCCCCTTCACCTTTTCTACCTGTCCTCTCCCCGAAACCCCAAAAGATGCTCAAGCTTATTCCATATTTTAAAATCATAGCAATATTAGTATTGTTCTTGCCCAGCCCTTGCCCTCTTCCAAACCAAAGTGATCTAACCTCCCCATCTCACCTCTCATGCAGTCCTCACTCCAGACAGTCTGGCTTCTCTCCACCCCTGCTCTGGAAGGTCACTGCTAAGAAATCTGACCTGTACCAATGGACAAAAATTAAGAGAACCCATTGGGCCTTACTGAACCTCAGTGTGCCCCTTGATGAAGTGGACGGCTCCTTCTATAACTCTCTTCCCTGTGTTACCTGGTTCCCCTCCTACTTCTCTCTCCAGCTTTACTCGCTTTCTCCCTTTGTCTACTCCTTAAATAGTAATGCTACTTATCGTATAAGACATAGTTCAGGTGTTTTTTCCCCTGTGATACCTTCCCCAGTTCTCCTGCCTTCTCCACTGGACCAGTCAATTTGACCATTCCTCCTCCCTTCCATCACCATTATAATCTATGCATAGAGCACTCATTCACTGTGTTACAAATATTTTTGTATCAGCTTGGCTCGTCAACCTTGCATTGCCTTAAAGTAAGGACGGTGTCTTCTATCTCTGCATTTGCACGGCAAAGCACAGTTCTTGATACACAGTTGACAGTCAATAAAGATAGGTTGTTATATTCTTGTCACAGGTAAGAGATCAGGCAAGTACTGTTGCTTTGGTAGTTGTAGTTATTATTAGAAGCACAGAGAAGTTATGTGACTTGACTACACTCTCTGCTAACTCAGGCCTTAATCCTAACTCTGTAGCTCCTTCAAGTAGAGAATCTGTGTACATTTGGTTATTCACCAAGAGTTTATCCATTGTCTGGATAGACCTTGAAGAACTCAGTGCAGAATTAAAGTACTCCCGAGAGCTGAAACATAAATAAGGCTATTAGCTGTCCTGTTGATAGAACTGGTAGACTGGAAGAAAGAACATGAAGAACATGATGTGGGCTTCTCCCATCATTTTCAGGGAAAGTGTCCTTTCCAAAAGAGCAGGGAACTGCATGCTCTTGAAGGAAATATGTGTGGTTTCAAATTCCAGGTCAGCTATTTGTTAGCCAAGTAATTTTTAGCAGAATATATAACTTCTCTGAGTCTCCCATTCCACATCTGTGAAATAGATATAATAGGAGTAGCAGTAGCAATAGTATAAATTCATGATTTTTAATCCCCAATTCTGCAGGAAAGTTCCAAGTTTTTTGTAAGTTGGTTGCAAATGCATCTGGCCATAAAACTTGACTTGAACTTGGATGAGGTAACTCACTCAGTGCCAATTTGCATACATTTTGCTACAGATTACTCATGTCTGAACATGAAGTCTACCCTAGATGCCCCTGGATGTGATGATAATAGGTTGTATTACCTTTCTGGAATCCTAAATATTCTGAAACACAGCTGGAACCAAAGGTTTCCTATTAGGAGACTGTAGAGTAAGAATAGTGGTTGCTGTTGTTTTTGTTGTTACAGGTATTATTAGAATGCATCCTTTCCAGCCCTAGCCAGTTAATTAAAAGAAATGAGAATCTTTAGCCTCAGCAGATTGTTGATGGAGACAGGTAGCTTTTTAAAACACTCAAAAGACTGACATGCAAGAAAGGGATTGTTTATTTTGTAGATTTCAAGGTCCAAATTTAAGTGGATCAATGGATGAAATTTTCAGGTAGAGGAATTGTTAAGTCAGTGGAAGGAAGCAACATTGAACAGAAATATGCAAAAACGGCATGGGCTATTTTTCAACTCCCTGCTGCCATTTTCTTTGAAGGTGAGATAAGAAAGATTAGACAGTCCATTTGTAGGGCTGTTGAACACTTATAGTATGGGGGGCAGGGGGCTTGGGTCGGGTGGGGGAGGGTGAATACTAAGTGGGGGAGGACATAGATTGAAAGGCCTTCATGTAATCTTCTTACCTAAGATGATATGATTCTGTGTCACCCAGCCCCTTCAAGCCCCCCCACACACACACCCCCAACAGACTCACGGGGGTGCCAAGGCTGGTTCTGAGAGGTTGGACTGTGACCTCCTCCTCTCCTGCAGGTGTCTGTCTGCCAGGAGATGGTGACGGAGCTGCGCAGTATCATCCTGTGTCAGGACAGTACCCACCCCCGCCGGCGGCGCACTGGCGTGCCGCCACCCCGACCCCCCATTCCGGAGGAGCGCAGGCCCAGGGGCACGGTGACGCTCAGCAATGGCAAACTGTGCGGGGCCGGGGACCCCGATCAGCTGGCGCAGAGACTGGCTCAGGAGGCCGCCCTGGTGGCCCGTGGCTGCACACACATCCGCGTCTGCCCGGAGTGCCGCAGGTTCCAGGGCCTGAGGGCGCGGCCTTCGCCTGCCCGCAGCGAGGAGAGCCTGGAGTGGGACAAGACCACCAACAGCAGCGAGCCTGAGTAGGCCGGCGGGACAGGACACTTGGCGGCCAGGGGGAGGTGAGAGCGGCTGGGCAGGCGCCGCTGTCGGCCGGGAGCCCGGACTTGTACAGCGTCCACACTTCCCTTCGGATCTGGGATCCAGTAACTTGACAAAGAGATCAAAGAGCCTGACGCCCCAGCCAGAGACAGCGCCCGGGTCAGGGCCCTCGGGTCACCCAGAGACGTTGCACCCCGGTGGTGAAGGGACGCGCGCCCTCCCGCCACAAGGACCCATCTTCTCCCAGCGGGCCTTTCCCTTGGCCAAAATAACAGTCTGGGTTGGGGCCCCCTGCCCAGACAGGTGCAGTGAATTGGTGGAATCATCAGTTGAATTTCCCCCTAGGAAGGGCCCTTGTATCCTGGGTCTAATTCTTACAGGAAAAAAAAAAATTAAACTCAACAGGGAAGCTTTTCTTTTCTGGATTCCTATAGCTCTGTTGAATGTTCTTTTCTTTTGTGTTCCCTTTTCTGTCCCTCTTTTTTCTTATTGTCTTTGCAATTCTATTCATTTGTTTTATTCTGTTTTGTTTTGCTGGGGGAAGGGGGACTGGACCAGGGAATGAAAGTCTAAATAATCCCTGTTCCTTTTCCCTCAATTTTAGGATTTGGACTGCTGCCAGCGCATCAGATTTCAGGTGCTGAACTCCCCTTTTATGTGCTGACCGGGGGCACTGGAAAAACAGAAGGGTCTTGGGAAGAATATGGTGGAGAGTGTCAGATAAAAGTCCATTCAAGTAATTTTTAAAATGCCAAAAACCAATTAACTCAGAGACCTTGAAATGCCTGGGTTTTCAGGGGTTAACATGTCTTTCCCTTCTCTTTCTCTTTCTGACTCTCACTATTGTTGTGTTTGAGTTGGCCTTTTGTGACTGTCATCTCTGAAGAAGAAAGCTAGGGGAGGAGCACAGAATGCACAAAGGATCCTGGGGCCCTGTTTAAGGAGAGCCGGGCAATACAGGTTCCCATCCCATGGCCTTGGCTTCAGATTGGACACGCTGTCCGCAGGGGAGGAGGGACGGGGCTACCTGTGGGTGTGGTGCATACTTTGTCACCTGCATCTCTTTTTAACCAAACTCAGTAGCTGCCTATAAAGCTGAACCTCCCCCCAAAACACCCCCGCCAAGGCTATCACAGATGAGGTGATTTCTTGCTATTAGACGTGAAACCTGGGTGCAAGTATGTGTGTGTATGTGTTTGTGTGCGTGTGTGTATGTGTTTGTGTGCGTGTGCATATGTGTTTATTAAGTGGAAAGACCTTAAGTAATTAAGAATTTGCCAGGTTCCCGGGAAAAGAGATGGAAAGTCTCGCTGCCTATCCACAGGCCTGGGAACTAGAAACTCTTGGGTCCTAACCTCAGTGTGGGCAGAAATACCCCCAATTTGGGTGACTGTAGGTAAAGCATTTAACTTCTCTTCCTTCTACAGAATCAGTTGCTGATGTTTTCCAGGCTCCCGGAGGACTGCTCCCCTTGTGGGGTGTTTGTGGGACCTGGAAACTGGAGCACCCATCTAATGGGAGGGAGGCTTCCCAACAGCTGCTTGACCTTTGCTTGGCTTCACCAATTGGGAGTTTCACACAGACAGTTTTCATTTTCTGATGGAAAACAAATTCTATGCAATTTCTGATTGTAAACTTTAAAAATTCAGAGGGAGAGAGAAATACCCCCTAATACCACCATCATCACCACCACCACCTCCACCTTGAATTACATTATTCTCACATTATTTCTGTTCTGGAAATACAGACATCTTGGGGAAATGATGAGCTTAGTTTCATGTTTTTGCCCTTTGAGTATCATATCAGCATCTTCTTTGTGCCAGGACAATTAGTTAGAGCTGCCTTCCTGGGGGCCAAATGGCACTCTGATTATTTCTTTAAAGGATGGCAGTTTTGTCCTAGGCTGACCTCTTCTCTCTCATGAATTTGAATCCTTTTTCCTCTTTAACCATCCAATGATGGCAAGCTGTGCTGGACCTGAGTATTTTTTTAAACCTTGCCTCAAGCCTCTTGGAAGAACGTGGATTTGGTGGGAAAGGGCACCGGAAGGTCAGACCCTAATGGTGCCACACTGCTCCAACCCACAGCTCCACCCCTTGCTACTGACAAGTGGTCCCGCCGATCGGATCACATTTGGGGCAGGAAGAGTTGCTTTTTTAAAAAAACAAACAAACTCGTTTTTATGAGCAGGATATGTTGATCAATAGCAAACTTTTTTTTAATGGATTAGTGAAATAAATGTCCCCATGAATCATTTATCAAGTCTGTTTCTTTCACCGTGTGGAAAAATCTAAGACTGACAGCACTAGACAGTTTCTATTAGCTGCTGAGACCGTTGCTGCACCTCTGTCCAGCTGGTGAGTGAGTTCACAGCCAGCTAGTTCTCTTCCTTGGTTTGTCTCCACTTTTATCTGTTGGTTGTTGGCTTTCTTTTCCATTCTGTATTTTCTATCTGAATCTGTATACTGTATGAAGCAGTTTTTTCTTGTCTGTTTATCTTTCTTCAACTGGAATATTTACAATAAAAACAGTAACAAACCCCGAGATGTTAGTGATGGGTGAAAACTGTTTTGGTTTGGAAAGAATGGCTGGGTGTGTCTCATAGCCAGGTACTCTGAAAGCAAATAAAAATATCAACCCATTTTGTGTCTTCCCCTCCACCTGCCCTTCTCTTTCTCTCCCTCTCTCCACTGCCTTCTCTACTCCCCCACCCCTTCAGCTTTTTTTTTTTTCCACATTTCAGGGAAGTCTAGGTGGCTTCTTTCAGTTTGTAGTACTAGGAGTCTAAGCCAATCCTCCCCCTGCCCCACCTCCATGGATACACATGTTAATGAAGTCGGGAGGGTTTTGTCTTCCTAAATGCACTTTCACAGAATAGTCGTATTGATACCTAGGGTAACTCTAGTCAGATATCACCCTAGATTCCACTGGGAGCTTGAAGATTACATCAATTAAAATATAATACTTTGCTTTATTTCTTTTAATTGCCTTGCAGGGCCCCAACCGTCACAAGATCTCTACCTCAGAACCCAGGTGGGGTGTAAGTTGAGCACGTAGATGGCCGAAAATCTTTTGGCTTCCTCTAATCCAATGCTCGTATGAGAATATTCATCCTGGGAACTTGCCAGCCAGCCCTCTTATTGGTTAGGTGAGACCAAAATATCATGATAACCAATCCCTCTGGGCCCACTCTGTGAACATTTATTAGTTTTGGATTCCAAGGAGTTTAATTTTCTTCGGAATCCAAGGGGGACTTCCCCACGGTACAGGAGTCAAATACAAGGGGACAGAAAGAGCTGGGCATTTCAGACCCAGCAGATTGGTTGTTGGAGTAAAACTTGAGAGAACATTTGTGGCCCTCCCACCAATGGGGTGTGTGCAGCAAGGTAAAACAGTCTGGGTATGATAAGGGAGATCTGATTCCGTGACTGGTTGTCAGCTCTCTTGGGATAATAACAAAGAGGCCTGTATGGAAAATTCAAAGGAATTCTTTCATAAAGATTTTGCTTTAAGCTAGTGCTTCCTATGGGAACTTCTCAAAGAGAGAAAATAAACCTTTCTTGCCTGTGAAAGGTGACTTTCTCCCCACAGGCAAGTCCCCCTAGGGGCTGACAACCTGGTCATCCTATGTGCCTCAGAGATCGGTGAGGACAGGTCTTCAGAAAACTCTTCTCATCGGAAAGAAAGTCTCAGAACACAAGGAGTCAATAACCCCATTTAAAGGCCAGCTGGCAGTTCTGTCCCTACCGGCTGCACGTTATCATCCAAACTTCAGTAATTTCACACTAATTTCTGAATCTGAAGAATGAATGAAACAATACTACTGTTACCATTAAACAAGTAGCAGCGGAGCTAGTGCTGAGAGCAAGCCAGCAAGAAGTCTAGGAAGGGAAGAAAGTGGAAACCAACTCTGATCAGACACGGCGGAAGAGCTGAGTACCCAGAGTCATGAAGAAATCACGCATGTGCTCTGCCCATCTACTAGCTAGGGACATGCCTCTAAGGAGTTCACTGGGTGGGACTCACCAAAGCGCGCCAGGAAGCAGTACGTTGTGACTGATACTGGGTCTGGGCACTTGACCTCATCTACTGGTTAGACTGTCTAGAGGATATTGAAGGTCAAACACTTAAGTGCAGTGATCCACCTGCTAGGAAATTGTCTGAAGAGCCTCACCCACACTGCCTTGTGCCCAATGTCATGTTCTCCCTTTGAGGCGTCAGAGAAGTTAGAGGGGGGAACAGGGACCAAAAGATCTCTCATCCCATTGACACTTTTTCATAGCTTCATGAGTGGCCTTGAGAAGGGATTTCCTAGCCCTTAGCACCACATTAGATTCCATGGGAAATAATGAACAAATACAGGAAATGATCTGGTCTCTGGGAAGACAAAATATAAGAGACAGTGAACGTATGCACAGCACAAAATATCAAAGCACTCTGGTCTATGATTTCAAATATAAACCACGTAGAAATTCCAAGGGGCTAAAACTGCTAGATATTTGTGATAAACTGAGTGGAAGAAATAGAACTGTTGGTGCCTTGGGGTTGTTAATTTTTTTTTTTTTTGATGTCTAGAAAAACCAAGATTTTGCTTCATCTCCCTTGGAGTGAAATATGGTTAATTCATGTTGATGAATTCAGAGCTCTTCTGACAAGAAATGACTTGTTGACACCTTGTTTTGTTTTTACCCACAGCATTCCTTTCAGGGGGACTCCGACTCCTGTTAGCTTTTTCCTGTTTGCTGGCAATGCTTTTCGGAGATTTTCACTGCTCTCTCAGTCCTGGGCTGCTTTTAAGTTGTATTAGTGGGATTACCTGCGGAGACAAAGAGCCTAGTGCTAAAGAATACAGAAAGATGAACTGAAATGAGCAATGAGATAGTCTGAGGTGGATTATGTGCTCTTAAAAAAAAAAAGATCAAACATGTCTCAAATTGGGGTGAAGGAGTATGAATACAAAACTGAGAGTGTGTAACCAATATGAAAAAATTATACAGTCCTAAAACCCCCAATTTTTGATGTACAGGAACATTTTGAACCATTTTCCTTTTTGGTCCATTAAGCGCTCTGGTTACCCATAGCACAAGGAGTCTGCCTGGGAAGTTATTCTACTTGGATTGTTCTGATTAGATTCTTAGTAGCGTTTCCATTAAAAATAACAGAATGGAACTTCCATTTCCACATCGTATATAATCCTGTAGCACCGAGTGGGCATAGGAAAGCAGTTTAAATCACCAGAACTTGGTCAAATGTGAAGGTCAAAGAAGAGAAGTCACAAGTAGGTAAATAGCACAAAGCGATATTACTAAGAGAATGAGTGTGTGTGCAGGGGGCTCAGATGTGACAGGACTTTAAAAATCCAGCTTCAAGTGGATCAGATGAAAAATAGTTCTGTACAGAGAGACCTAAAGTAATTTTTTTTTTCTTTGCTGCTTTCCCTCCCTTTTTATATAAGTTAAATTGGTGTGTGGGGGGGGGGTGGTTAGTACAGACCTGCAGGTTATTGTCAGTGCTCCTTACATCCATTTCAAAAGAAAGACACTCTCCATTATCACTTCAGCCTTTTTCCGTGCTTCTGATAACATTGCTAGGTTCAGTATTCAGGCTTTGAGTAACTTAGTTCTCACTGAGTGGTCTTTGATGCAATTTATTTCTAAGCCAAACATACATATAGATGCATGAAGTAAAAGGTGTTTTCTTCCTCCATTCCCAGGTGGTGATAAGATGCCTGAGCTGACTCCTTAACTCTTTCCCACAAAACAACGTTCCTCTTGCATTAAATGGTCAGACCAAAGGCTCTGCTGATAGTGCTATTTAACAGTCACTAAATACAAGAGCAATGCAGGCTGACTTTCAATTTATACTCCACGCTTATCAATAACTTGTCCATTTTAGGCAGAAAACAATTTTCAAAGAGGTCAGACAATGATACTGTCAAAATTTGAGTGGCTAGGCTGGCCAGTAATATACAGAATTCAGAAATGTGTCCTTTGTTTCAAATAAAGCAGCAGATCTGCTGAAGCTGCTATTGCTTTCAAGGATTGAAGGCACTGCCTGATCCAGTCTCTGCTGGTCTTTCCACCTTCTGATACTTTTTTTTGATACTTTTTTTTTTAAGATTTATCATTTATGCATTCAATGCTGGGGTATACGCCAGAAGTGTGGGAGGGATGAGAAGATTCACCAGAGACAGAGTGGGGAGCAGAACAGGCAGATTAACTGAAATACACTGCTGAGGGGAGCAGTGGGCAAGGTAGGAGAGGTCTGCTGCGCCATGAGGGAAGCTCCCTGGTCGGGTATCGAACTTGTGCTGCAGTGGCTTTGGATAGCGTCATTGTGCTGAGACTTAACCCGTTG
Source organism: Scalopus aquaticus (assembly GCA_004024925.1). NCBI lineage: Eukaryota > Metazoa > Chordata > Mammalia > Eulipotyphla > Talpidae > Scalopus > Scalopus aquaticus. Next base: position 118,686 of record PVIJ01003560.1, read on the forward strand.
TGCCACCAGGGAGACCCAACCTTTTGATACTTTTCTCACTCATCTTCCCTCCCACGGCTACTCTCTATGTATCCTATTTATCCAATGCTTTGCTTTAGCAGTTCCCACTTCCTGGAATGCCCACCCCGTTCATCTCTACATTGCCAAAGCCATTCCGTATTTAAGATCCAACTTAAAAATCATCTCATGTGTGAAGTCTTCCTCATCCCCCAAGGGAAGAAGGAAATAACCTCACCTCTTGAACATTCCCAACCTCTTTTTATGGTTCTTATCACTTTGAATTATATCTACATTAAATTATATGTATTTGACACATAGTTTTGCCCCTTATTCCAACCGGGCAGAGTAAGGCCCCTAAAGTGGAGAGAAAATGTCTTTTCCATTACTTATTCTTTCATAGTGCATAAGATTCCTTGCACATATTTGGTTCCCATGAATGAGTGAGGCAAATTCAACTGAGAGCAAATGTGCATAAAAATGCTGCAGGTATGAAATTGAGTGGCAGGGATATGCTAATACACCCTTGATTTAAAGCAACCTTGCATACAACAACTTAATTTATACCAGGCAAAAACATGACTTCATTTATTTTACTGGGCATGAACCTAGTGGGGAGCACAGGTTGATAATACTCAAAGGCTGGTGGAGAGTTGGTTCCAATCAGCAGGTATGCTTCTTCCAGTTCTCTACATGCCTTTCATAAAGGTTAGAAGAATTCAACCTCCCTACTCCTATACCAGCTTTGTAATAATCAGCCTTTTCCCTTCTCTCCTTATTATCTTCAAAAAGTGATTTCTGCTCCAAAATAAAGTTACCAAAATTTGGTGTGTGATCTATCTATTTCAGTATAAGCCTGTCAAGGTGGTACTGGCTCAGACAGATGCGATCTTCCTTACCAAAGTAATCAAATTTCATTTCCTCCTTACTGGCCAGCAAATCTGTAAATATCCCCTTGTGGGTTGGCTTTAAAAATGTGAAAAATTCCTAATGGCTCAAAGGTCAGCAAATGCTAGCTCTACATGCAGATTGATTACAATACTGGGAAGTCTGGACAGTTGTGAGGGTTTACAAAAATGTTATTTTGGTAGGTGTTAGTGCTTAGATCAAAGAGAAAGAAAGGGAGCAGGCCAGTCACTGCAAAATCTTTTGATTTAATCCCCATGATAACCTTCTGAATTAAATATTGCTATTTTCAAGAGAAAAAAAGAGGCTTCTGGAAGTTAAATAACACACCCACAGTTCCACAGCTAGTGAAAGGCAAATCGTCCATTATGAGAGGCAAAGATTCAAACCCAGTACTCTGTTTCCCTTGCCAGGAGAGCTTCCATTATATCATCCTCTAATGTCATCTCTGGAAGAAGGGACAAAAAGGGACAAGACACAAGCAAGGGATAATACACAAGGATTCTCTATGTGCTTGGTTTTAGCTTTTCGCTCTTGGAACAGACAAATCGCTTTGATTCTATAACTTTGTTCACCCCTAATATTTGCATTGATTTTTGAAACAAGCTCAGAAATTATCAGAGATGGTAAGTATATTACTTATGAGGTAGAATTTTACTCTCAGGGTTTTGACTAGGTTCTCTGACAGTGGTTATTATTACTAACAGCATTGAGAGCTGATAGCCTGAATATGGCATCTACTGATGACCAGAACACTCATTTAGTTCTTGGTATAAGCATCCGGCTGCTGGTTTTTCTTCCAAAGGGTCCTACTCACTGATCAGAGATAAAAACCTAGATGAGGAAAAGTATAAGTAAGACTCTTGCACATCTAGAAGTTTCCCACCTGAAGGGTATACCGAGAAGGCCCCTTAGTCGTCAGTACTCCATTTCAGTTCATACTTCAACCATCAGGACTTTACCCAAGCCATTGGAAACCAAGAAGTCAATCAATTCAAGCCAATAAAACTGTACCAGAAGCTATTTCCTTTGAAGACAGGAGGGGGGAGATTTTTGGGTACAGTTGAGGGATATGAAGATGGATAAGGTCATGTGAAACAGAAAGTAGGCTTCTTCTGGGCAGCCTCTAGAAGTAATTGTACGTATTGCTGAGATACAGAAAAGGGCTCGGTTAAAGGAAGAACTTTCAAGCAAAGCAGTGTGTTCCCTGTTACTGTATGTGGGTCAATGTCAATGCTACTCTAACAGATTAGAGATATGAGAGAATATTCTTAGATTTTACGGGAAGTCAGGCTAGATGTACTAGATTGACGGTAATTATAGAAGAGTAATGTAACAATAATATAATTATTTTAAAATCTATGATTATTTATAACTATTGTTATAGTTATTTTTAATGAGTACTGATTAATTGCCAGATAGTGTGGTATGTTTTATCTATGCTATTTGTATCTTCACAATAGGGAGATACTATGTTCCTCATGTTACAGAGAAGGAAACTATTTTCTTAGCCAGCAACAATTTAGAAGTCAGTGGTGGAACTAGGACTTGAACACAGTTGCCTGTCTCTTGTCTATTTTTAGTGTAGTTCTTTTCATTCCAACATTGATTGTCAGGTGTGGCCTTCAAACTATCACTTTAAAAAGCAGATAAACGTAGTTAACTATAATGTAAGGAGGAAAGAATAACACAAAACATCTAGTTGGAGAGACGTGGAACACATGGCAACAAAATAACAGAAAAGATTTAATATTGAAAGTTAAGACTACAAAATACCTAACAAGGGATTATATCTTTATACTTAATAAGCATTTATTATTATATAGTAAAAAAAAATGTTCCTTCAACATCTGTTAGGAACACATTTCTCTCTAGATACTAAGGCACAGGATAACAAGGCACTTGAAACTGAAGGGACTCACTTCCTGGGTCTCTCCTTCAGCTCTGATTATTTCATTTCTGTAACTGTAGGGTTACTTAATGCATTTTAAGATTTAATTTTTTATAAATTATAATACATATACATTATAGAAAATTTAGAAAATATAAAAGGGTAGAGAAAAAAAGTCAGTACGTAAATACTCAGTAATCTATTAAAATTTTGTCTTCTAGTCACTTTTGTGTTTTTGAATCATTGTGATCTTGCCAAGTGCTACTGATTAGCTATCTAACTTTCTGCACACCTTGAGCTTATCGGGAAAGATTGTGAGCTACTGGATGTTAGAAATGAGATGCCACACTTCTCTGGTGTCCTTGGAAAAAAGCCTTGCACCTTAGCATAGTGGCTGCTGGAAAAATGAGTAGATAATTGCTGCTCCATTTATCGATCAATAAATGAATGAACTACAACAACAAAAAATAAAAATCAAGATTCTTGCCCTTGTGGTATTTCTAGTTTGTGGCAAAAACCAAGTCTAATTGCACAAAGCATTCTAACCTGAGCCAAGATATGATGAAATGCTACATGAGAAATGGTAGGCTTCTTCTTAGAAATAAGTGATATCTGATGGGGAAGGATGAGCTGGGACACACCTCAGGGGTGGTCCCAGGAGAATCGGAGACTATTTTTTTCTAAGCATCCAGTAAACCCCTAGTAGAAATGGCTTGGTTTATCTCCACCTAGTCCCCATTATTCTACCCAGTGCCAAGTGGCCTCTCCATCAGAGAACCCACTAAATTCTATACAAGCAAAAGAAACCAGAGCTCCTCTCTCTTCACATGGGGAATTACCCAGCTAGTGTTTCCTTTCAGCTCTGGGAAAAGGAGGGAATTCTAGGCGATGTAGCCATGCTGTGGATACCCTTCTCCAAAGGTAAACATATGAGAAAAAGTTTTTAAAACATTGTATAGTTTTTTTCCCTCTTTTAAGTTCAAGTCTGCTCAGGTGGAAGTGCTGAAACAGTACTCTCCTGCCTAGTTACCTGATCGCGTGGTCTCAGGGTCCCCATTATATGGCTTGAGTAGAAGAAGTGTATTGCAGCTGGGTAACTTGCCTGGGCTCTGAAGGGGCATGCAAGACACCCCAGGGATCTGGGGGCTTCTCAGATAGCCTGGATTCAATTAATAGTTCACAGCCAATCAATAGGGGCATAGCAATCAGGTGGGTCTAAGTAGGGCTAGATTTGAAGGATTTTCAAGTAATCATACTGGAGAATTACCATGGGCAGAAAAAAGTGTGTAATAATATCAAGCCACATTTGGTAGGTTCCAGCTAAGGCTGTGGCAGCTTGTCTGAGAGCGTGGGCCTGCCTTTAACAGTTCTTTTAATTCCAGATGAAATGAAAATTCCCTCCTTACTAGTCATTAATTCTCCAATTGTATTTCTCATTATTAAAAGATGAAGTTGGCCAAAACATTTAAATTAAGCAAAATGAAGAGATTAATGAGCAAATTGGAGTCTAGGTGAAAAACTAAAGCATAATCTCCAAAGACTAAGAAAGGCAATAAACACACTATCAAAAAAAAGCAAATCTCAGCATAAACAGGAGGAAAGGTTCCCCTCTTATTTTTCCCAAAGAACTTTAAAATTGAGTTTTTAGATGATGAATCATGCTTGGTAATACCCACAGGAGTTGAGAAATGTTGGAATAAGACTTAATTGGTATCTCAGTCTCCCTGTAGAACTGGGGAGGTCTGTCAGATTGAGCCTTAAGCGGGCCCAAACCCCCTGTGGAGAAGGAACACTGTGATGAGAGCAACAGGAATTACTTCAGATCCTTCTTGCCCTCAAGACAGAATCCTGCTAGGTGGCCAGTGTGAGGGTCAGAGATTAAACTTATTTGATCTTCAGTTTCTTCACTGAGACTGTCCGTAAAGGGCTGTACAGCTAGAGGGAAGGAAACTTATAGTCAGCTGAGTGTCCATGGGTAAGCAACAGGATGGAGATTCCATTTGAATTCGATATCCTAGGCTGCCTTCTTCCCAGAGGAGAACACTGTTGTTGGGGCAATTTGAAATGGTATCTGAGAGATGAAAGGTTCCACAGGGTGCCACCTAAGCTGCCCACCAACCACTGAAAGCATTTAAATTGAAGACCAAAGAGCACCAGATAATCATAATCCCATCTATTGCTTTTAAATCTCTTCCAGAGGAGAGGCAGCTGCCTTAAGGGGGCAGTAAGGACAATGATTGTTCCGTGGGGGCTTTCAGAAAAAGCCCATTCATTTCAAAAGTGAACACCAAGCTTGTCCTGAAGGTAAGTGGTATAATATGAAGTTTAATGTTAACTACTGCAAGATTCCAGTTGTCCCCAAATACTACATCTCCTCCATAAACCTGCTTTAGTACTTGAAATTGTCAATGGAGTGATGTCTTTGGGTTAAGGAGGTACAAGGCTGAGTTCATCATTATAAGTGAACTGTTACCCAATAGGAGGGACAACATCTGGAAGAGGTCAAGTTTTAGGAAGGTTACGGAGGTCACCCAAGGTCTGGTGCCAGCAGACCTACCTCACAGGATCCTGGTGGGCTGGGAAATGCCAGGGGCCCTGGAGTGTGGGAAAGCTGGTCTCAGAGACAAAAGGGTGCAGGTGGAAGGAAGGTAGGAAGGGAACTAACGTTTCACTGTGTCTTGTGTTGCAAGCATTCTACTGGTTGCCTTCACCTAGGCTATCGTACGTAATCCACACACTAACGCCACAGAAATCACTCTTATCCTCACTTTAGAAATGAAGAGCTGGAAGCTTAGGGAGTTGAAGTAATTTGCCCAAGTTCACAGACTTCTCCCAGCATGGCTGTGAACTCAAGTTTGCTAGCTTCAAAGATCATGCTCTTTGCAACATCACACTGACTTCCTGGAAATGAAGGAATAAGGGATTTATTTTACAATCTGGTCAGCCAGAATTCACCTGCCACTGCAGCCGATGTAGAAAATGAAGTGTAAGAAACCCCACCAGCTCCTTTAATCAAACCTCCCTTAATAGAATCTTTGAATATTGAAATGGAAGTAGAATCTATCTGAGAGGGGGATACTAGATTGGTAACCAATTTCTGTCCTTTGGAGTCTAGTCACAAATCACTGTTGTCTCTGAGGCCACTTTTGTTCTTTCACAAATAATATTCAAGTGGACTTCAGACTCTTCCCTTAATTCCATGTCACTGAGCTGCATCAAGGCTAAAATGATGAAATGAGACTTAACTAAAGGCTCAGAGATAACAAAGGAGAGATAAACATGAACTAAAAGGCAGTCAATCAGGCTCAGGAGTTGGGGCTGCTCTCCAGCACCTCTCTGCCCAGCTTCTAGTCTACCCCTCCCCTGCCCCACTGCTCCTCACCCCAAGCAACCAGGAACATCTCAGAGCATGTCTGAGGGGGTTCAGGCCACAGCCTAAAGTCAGCCTTCACATTTCCAAGCAACTACTTCCCCCATGCACCAATCATGCCATATTTATTTGTTGGTAGTTCATACTCCAATCTGAGTAGAAAAAGGCAAATAGCATAGGAAAGGGCAAGAACTTTTTACAGTTTGTCAAAATATGAGTCCCAGTGACATTTTTGTTTTAAATATAGTTGTTCAAAGCACTGACAGTAATTGACCTACTTGACCACGGCCACTGGGAACTCATTAAATGAATTCTTCCCATGCATAGTCCACTTCCCTTTCAAAAGGGCTGTTCAGATGTCCAGCAAGTCAGCTGTTGTGCAAATACTTGAAGGCCCTCAAAACCACAACAAATAGTATTTCATATCCATCAGGTTTGTAAAATAAAAATTTTTAAATCTAATATCAAGGACTGATGAGGATATGGGTAAAAGAAAAACCTCATATAGCCAACCCACCGCTGGCAGGAATGGAAAATAGAGAACAATTCAGCAATATCTAATGAAGGTAAAGAGGAGGTACACCCTGTGGATCGTTAATTCCATATCTTAGCATACACTCCAAATGTCCACAAATAAACATGAATAAGAATAGTCACTGCAGCTATTTGTAACACCAAAAGATTTTTTAAAACAACTGGAAAAAAATTAAAAGTACATCAATAAAAGGACATGTGTGGTTTTTTTTAAATTATGACTTAAACAATAGAATGGACCAACTCCCAGTTGTAAAAGTGAATAAGCCAGCTCTACAGATCTGGCTAAGATATGGATACAGATATGGATAAGTCTTGACAATAGATTATTGAGCGAAAACCTGCACATCTCAGGGAAGTATGCTATCTCTCAAATGCAATCATTGACCACGAAAAGCACTTGCTCAACCATTCTTTCAAAGCAATATTCTTAATTATAGGGCAAGACTCAGATAGATATTTGGGGAGATTGACCTATTTATTGATCTTAAGTCGACCAGGAAGCTTCTCCTTCAGGCCTCAGGGTTTGGGTGCATCTGAGTTGGAAGCAGGGCCACTAGGCTGAGCACTGTCTTCGGTTTGCTGTGTGCTGATGAAATGAAACAGATACAAGCAATTAAACAAAACTAAAGAGCAACTCCCTATCCCAAAGACACAAAAGGGGCAGTAAGCTACTTAAAGGAATGTAGATAAGCGGTGTTTAATGAGAATGTGCTAGACAACAGACATCTGGACTATATTATTGAAGAACTCAGATTGCACTATTGCGACCAACAGACTAAAAGGAGTGAAAAGTGGTGTTTTTTCCCCCCTCTATCTCTTTTTCACTCTCTTCTGGAGTATTAAATACACTCAAAAGATCAGCAGAGTGATTTCTTTTTTTTTTTCAAGTGACTTTTTGTCCTATGTGCCATTTGGAAGGAAGTCATAAAAGATAGAAAGGCATTGCAAGATATCAGGGGAAAACTTCAAATTAAATGGTAGAAATATAAAATCTGTATGGTATGATGCAGTCAGAACTGGAGTTAAATTTGCATTCTATCCCTTATGAACTGGCGACAATTCATTAATAGTTACAATTGCCAATGTCTTTTTAAAAAATCTCTCCTCTTGCAGTGTTGCAGAACGATTACAGACATAACACGTTTAAAATGTGTGTTTGTACAGGGCTTAATAAATAAGGGTCCCAAAGTGATAGAGTTTGTGGTGATGATGATGAAGATGCAAATGACAATGGTTATCCTTTTCTGAGCTGCCACTGCTCACTGCTCTCGGCTACATCCTCCTTCTGATGTCTGTGATACTGATGGGAAAAGCACAGGAAACTTTCCAAACTGGTTAAAATTTAAGTCAGTAAAGCATCTAATGGCAAAATGTAAATTCTTACACTCAGATGCTAACCAACCCATTTATTTTATTAATATAATGTTTTCTGGTTTCAATTTATTTTATTGTTTGCACATTATTGACCAGCAGAAAGGTGAGTCTCTAGATTACATTCTATTGAGTCCCTGTAGACTTATTTGGATGGGAGATGCTATTAGCTGAGAAAGAGGCTTTTCATGAGTAACAGCCCAAAGAACCTCACCGACTCATGCGAAGAATAGTTTTGAGAATGAGGTTCACGGCATCATACGGTGTCCATTTCCCCAGGCCTCTGGGGAGAACCCTCTTTAGTTAAAAAGAGCTAAATATCCTCTGAGCAATGGGTTCCATCCTCTAGACACTGTGAGTGGACAAGGCTCCTGTCCTTTCCCCAGTCAGCATCTGGAAAGCTCATTCGAGGCCCAACTGTGAGTCCATCATCAATGTGCACATTCCACCAGGCCTCACTTTGGAGTCATCTTTGTTCCTGGCCTTGGCTTTTCTTCTCCATTCACCCTGCTTGTAGCTGGAAAAACACACAACGTACATGTATTTACACTGAGACAATATAGTGCTCCACACTAATCTATAAAAGAAATTACGCAGAGTGTTATCACTCTGGGTGGTCTAAGGATAGATCAGTATGAAGCAGACTAGTCTGAAGTGTTGTTTTTCTCATAGAACCTTCAGATCCACGTGTTTAAGTGCAGCTCTTAAAAGGGCAGTTCAATTGTTAACTCCCACCTACATGCTAAATAAGTGTTCTTCCCACTCTGTCATTTATAATATGCCTGCTGGCATCTCAGGAGTTGAGGTGTTAGAGTGCCGCTTGAGACATGCTGGGAAAACTCTGGAAAATAACTTGCTAAAAGAAAAGCAGTTCAGGAAAGCAATTTTATGTTCCATTTTCCTGGCGGGATGCGATCTGGGATGGAGTGTTTATGTGTAAGCACAAACCTATTCCATATGCTGAAAGAAAGACAAAAGCAGTGCCAATCTGAGACTTAGGCAGTGGTGCTTGGGAGCTAGTTTATGGGGCAGAGAGTCAAGGACTTGTACTTTTACAATCACTGTCATCTTTATGCATGAAGGACCACAATTACACTTTTGCCTTCCTTTTTCTCTCTGATGTGTTGGTTTGCCAAAGGTTCAAAGATACATATTACCTCACTCAAATCACATGCCTGGTCCCTGGCTGAGAAGTGTGCACATAATTTAACATTATTATCCAAAGTTAGGTGATGGGTCCCCTCTTTCAAGAAAGGCCCCCTCCCTCAGGACTTTTACTTTACAACACTCTTGGCAATTCTCTCAAGTTTTGCTTTTTTCAATTCTCTTTGGGTCTGGTGAGGTGCTATGTAGATGGCTTCAACCCCACAAGGGAAGAGTTCACTTTTAAGTTTAAAGAAAGGTGAGGAAAGGTCCCTTCTTCCATGCCTTCATTGTCCTCAAAATGCTGAATTGCATTTCTTCCTTTTTTTAGTTGCAGAATTAATGGAGAAAAGGAGAGAGACTATGGTCTTGTGGAGACCACAAAGAAATTTCTTAGGGATTTGTAGAAACAGAACTAGCTGTCCTAAAACTAGACACAAAAATCTCCACTCCTCCCTAGGAGAGCTCAAGTGTGTGTCTGCGCCTTAGTCTCTTGGGACACACTGCCGTGAAGAGGGCCACACAGTCCAACAGTTAAGATTCAGGCTCCGGGATTCAAATCCCAACTCTCTCACTTTATGATGTGTGACATTCAACAAATTGCTGCACTTAATGCCACAAAGCCCCATTTTTTCTCAACTTTTAGTGTGATTCGTAATGAGTACAGCCCTCAGAGGATTGTTATGAGGATTAAATGAAACAATCTCTATACAGCACTAAGTACAGTGCCTGAGTCTAGGAAGCACCAGAAGGCATCAGTCATTGTTACTTATAGTTCAAAATCATTTTGAAGGTGGTTGATTCATAAACTTTTATTTACAGAGTCCTTTTTAATAAGAAAATAGTCTTCATCCCACATAATGGGATCACAGTGACACATTTTATATGGCGTGATTAAGAATTAGTCTTTTTACACTGCAGGTATTGACATATTATTCCAAGCAGTGCATGTATATTTGAGAGCTGTTGTTTTTTCAGTGCTTAGGACACACAGGGATTTGCAGACCCTTTGTAAGTACCTCTCCAGAATCCACAGTCTGTGGCCAGATTTGGGATGTATTTTCTCTCTGCAGTCCTCTATTTGCTGGAACAATAGGGATCAGTGACATGTTAGAGATATTCCATGATAAAAGGCCCTGAAGACAAACATGTTTGGAATAGGCATGAAGTAAAGTTAAGCCATTTTCTCTACTGTAGAGCTTCTTGAAGCATTAATAATGTGAATATGGACAGCAATGGTCCAGGAGGGGGATGGAGGATGTTGCTTTTCCCAGATATTCAAAGTGTGTGTGTGTGTGTGTGTGTGTGTGTGTGTGTGTGTGTGTGTGTAAGAGAGAGAGAGAGAAGCGCCTATTGTAACTCGGGGACATGAGGGCTTGGAAACTCACTGTGACTGGACTTTTCTCTGGCAGGGCCCAGCTCACATATGTTCAGTGGCTTCTGGTTTCCCTGTTGCTTTATTACCGCCACTGACACTGTTGTTGATCTCTGTGCTCATCCTTTGGAGCTGACCCTCTTCCAAACATGCTATGGTCCCCAAATGTTGCCTCACTCTGTGACTTTACAAACCCTTCTATGAAGAAAATTGAAGAAAGTTCCCAAGGTGTGGCCTAGCAGAGTTTGGTCCCTATCCTATGTGAGTTTTCCTTCCTACTGTATGTGGCCCAAAGCAATCTGGGCACCTTGACTCATCCACCCCAAGAAAGGATCCCTTCCTATCTGAAGCTAGGGACATCTTTTTCCTACTTCCAGTGTCTTCTTACCCCATTAGCAACAAAAACACCAACTTCTCACACTAAGATGCCCAGCAACCTGCTCCAGAGTACAAGTGGGCAAACAAAAACTTTTCCTACTTGTTTGCTCATTAAACAAATATTTATAGAGTGCCTATCTCCAAGGTGGTACCTGTAGAAATAAAGATAAGCATATTTGAGAGGTAGACAGCACTGGAAAGAGTCAAGAATGAATTCCAGGTTACTGGCTTTAGCAAGTGGTTTGGAAAGCGGTGCTGTTTACTATGATGGGGAAGACGAGACTGAAGGATAGGGAGGAAACAGAGTGAGTTTACTCTGGTGCATGTTAAATTTAAGATATCTAGCAGCTATCTACATGGAAATATTTAAAAGGCAGTTGGAGATGCAGGTCTGGGGCTCAGAAATGTCTGGGCTGGTGATTTAGAATTTATCAGCATAAATATGTTATTTAAATCCAGGACAATAGATAACATGATCTGGGGACTAGAGACTAGAGTGGGAAAGGAAAGAAGAGACCTTGGAATTGAACTCTAAGTATCTAGTATTTGGAGGTAGGACAGAGGAAGATAAATTAGTCAAGGAAACTAAAAATAAGAGCCAATGTGAAAGAGGATAACCAGAAGCAAATGCTATCCCAGAAACCAAAAAGAAGGGAGAGGTTAAGTGAAACAAATGCTACTGAGAATTTAAAATGAAAGCAGAGGCATCCATTTGTGACCCTCACAAGAATCATTTCAGTGGAGAGTGATGGGTAGAGAATCCAGATTGGAGGTAACCAAAGAGTGAATGGCAAGAGAAGCAGCAGAGATAACATGTGTAGCAACTATTTTCAGGAAATTTTGCTGAGAAGGGTGCACAAAAATATATCAGTAGAGGGCCTCCTTAGTGGCGCAGTGGCTAAGCGCTGCGCTGTGGAGCTGTCGGCAGCAGTGATGTGAGTTCGACGCCCAGCCGGGGAGAATCCCACATGGTGCGGCAGACCTCTCCTGCCTCACCCACTGCTCCCCTCAGCAGTGTATTTCTGATCTGCCTGTTCTGCTCCCCACTCTGTCTCTGGTGAAGCCTCTCACCGCCCCACACCTCTGGCTTGTACCCCAGCTTGTATAAAAAGAAAAAAAAAGAAAATTAAAAAAAAAAAAAAATATATATATATATATATATATATATATATATATATATATATATCAGTAGGGGAAAGGCTATAGAATGTAAAGTCAAGAAGTACTAAACATGTTAATGTTGGGAAAGGAAATGTTCCAGTATTGAAGAACAGATTGCTAGAATCTGGAAAGAAGGGGAGACCAGGGCCTCCCTGGTGGCACAACGGGTTAACTCAGCACTATGAAGCTATCTGCAGCCACTGCAGCACAAATTCGATCCCTGACCAGGGAGCTGACCCACAAGGCACAGCAGACCTCTCCTGTCTCACCCACTGCTCCCCTCAGCAGTGTATTTTAGTCAGTCTGCCTGTTCTGTTCCCCACTCTGTCTCTGGTGAATCCTCTCACCAACCCCCAAACCTCTGGCCTACACCCCAGCTCTTGTATGCATAAATAAATAAATCATTAAAAAAAAAAGAAGGGGGAGAACAAAGGGTGAAGGCCTGTGTATGTGAGAATATAAATCCAGAACACAAAGGGGGAACTGGCCTTTGATACGTGGAGGGACATGTTCCCTTTTAAGAGAAGAAGAAATGGGGACAAGTGCAGGTCCTTTTCTAGGGAAGGCAGAGGAAGATCACACTGATAGTATTTGTTTTCCCACTGAAATCTGAAGTGAGGTTGTCCTCTCATTAGGAAGGCACACAAGGGAGATAAGAAGCTTGAGGGAGAAAGTCATGTTAAGGACTGGGGACTTAGAAAAAATTCAGTAAAGTGAGGAAGCAGTACTCCAGGCTTGTAAGTGGAGATGAAGCTAAAGGACATCTAGTGTGCTCAGTTATGTGGGCCTTCTCTTGCACATTCACCCCTCTAGTACTGGCACCCTTAGATTCATGTTTGCCATACAATAAAGGGGCATATTTGCAAGAGAGTGAGTAGATCACCAATGGACCATGGAGTCTAAATTGTATAGCAGCCACTACAGTGGATGGTATACCGTGGCAATAATGAACTAATAAAAATGTAAATCTCTGCCATTGTGACCCCTATTATACACTTACACATCCTAAACAAAATTGAAAAGTTTAAGTCTTATGAGCGGAGAGAATATTTGGTCAGGAACCAAGGTTTTGTAAATTCTTGACTAGCCATGTAGTCATCTAAGCAATTTTTTACTTCCCTTTCCCCATTATGATACTTGATGTCCATATATACTATATGTGTATGTATGTATGTGTGTGTGAGTGTGTATATATTCACACACTCACACAAGAGATAAGTACATTCTTTACTCTGAGACCTTTGCCTCACACCCCTCCCCTTTTTTTTTGAGGAATTGGGATTTTAATGGAGGTCACATATATAATAAGTTATTTGTCCAAAGCTATAATAGAAGATGTGAAAAGTACTTAGAAACATAATGAAAGAAGCAATTTAATTTGCTGGTAAGTAGGAATATCTTCTCAGAGGAATTGACATATGAGCTCAGAGTTAAAAGACAAAAGCCTTAATTTAAGACTTGATTGTTCAATAAAAATTCACTTAAGAGAATAGAAAGAATTTACAAAAATAACTAACCTTTATTGAGTGTTTACTATGTGCCAGACAATAAGTACTTTACATACTTTAGTCATCTAATCTATAAATAGGTTTAATTTTTTCTTTTTTTTTAAATATATATTTTTATTGTTATTTATGTCTTTTACATTTTGTATTCCCCTTGGGTAGCCCACCACCAATTCACCCGTGATCCATCTCCATGGTCCCTTGTGTTCTTTTCTATTCCATTTTGTGCGCTTTTCCTTCCCTCCCCCATTGTCTCTCCTATTTGGTTTCCTTATAGTCCTGTTATAAGTGAAACCATTCGATATTTTTCTCTTTCTTTCTGGCTTATTTCACTGAGTATTATCCCCTCTAATTCCATCCATGTCGCTGCAAATTGCATGTGTTTATCTTCTTTCCATGCTGAATAGTATTCCATTGTGTATATGTACCACATCTTCTTGATCCAATCATCTATTTTTGGACATCTGGGTTGCTTCCATACTTTTGCTATTGTGAACAGTGCCGCAATGAACATACGGGTGCATGTATCCTTTCGGATTA